>JAAGWO010001146.1:0-70793 GCA_013266205.1 Fusarium decemcellulare | reverse complement strand
TTAATTAAGAGGGAAAATAGCTTTTTATTATATAGCTAGGTAAGATTAAAAAGTTAAAATTTAGTAATTATATTAATATTAATTATAATACTATAATATATTAAGATATTATTTTTTTTATTATAATAGAATAATACTTAAAAACCAGATAGTAGTAAATAAAATAATAAAAAGTTTTTATCTCCCTGTTGATTACTTGAAATTATTTTTATACCGCAATAAATTATACCATAAAAGCTCTACCTTAGCTCGCCTTCAAGATACAATTCCGCCGATATAATACCGAATGTAGGGTTGGAGATGCCTAATTATGCGCGACCATATATACCCTAACACTGGCAATTCCTTAACTTGACCAACTCCCTTATAACCGAGGCACTCGACTCTAAAAGTCTGTGCTTGGTTTCGGCTGCATGGAAATCCTCGACAATGAGTTCAGATATTGCGGTGAAACAGCTTGCTGGCATCGGACGATGGTGGGGTGATCACATGACTAGATATGGGTAACATAAAACCACTAACACACTGCAAACCCCTCTTCCACAGCGTATCCCTTCTCAACAAAACCATACTACCTACACTATTCGCAGTCTCTCAGTATCGCCCAACATGGTCTACACGATCGTCGTTCACCTCTACGCCAAGGATGACAAGGAGTGCATCGACAAGCTGTCGGCCAAACTCATCGAGGCCAGCCGCGTCTACTCGCAGGACAAGGAGACCCTGTCCTGGTTCGTGATGCAGGACACCAAGGACCCACGCGCCTTTACCATCGTTGAGCGCTACGAGCAGGAGAGCGTACGTAATCCACTCTCTCTGACCGTCATGCGATTACTGACTTGGAATACTTTAGAGCCAGAAATATCACCTCGAGAATCCCTACTGGCAGACTTTTGATCCCTACGTCATTCCCTTGTTGGAGAAGCCTATGGATCTCAGAAGACTGGAAGAGCTTGACACCAGCAAGGACGTTGTAGTCCCACAGTAAAAAGTAATGCATTGAGCTGGGTATTATTATAGATCAGAAAAAAAAAGACAACCCATTTGCGCCAAAGGCTGTTGAGTGGTTCAATATTCGCAAATTCCTCCAAGTTCCGCTGTCGATAATGTACACGAGTAACCATTACTCGGATTGTTTAGAAATTTACTGCCGGTTAAACTTGAGTTCGGTATATTCTGGAAGTGACCAGCCACCTTTCTTGTCACTGGAGAATCTCGAAATGAGATCGGGGATGCCAAGCAAGCAGATTAACCACACAATCCAGTGCAGAACAGCAATGCCCCATTGCGTCTCGGGGGCGGCAAGCTTCATTAACGAGAGGGGTACGTTTTGGATCTCTTTGACAAATGGCCGCAGCGTCTTGTCGTAGTTGGCAAACGCCAAGGGCAGGTTGTCGGGATTCCGAGTGATCTCTCCGGCCAGGACGTATGCGCCGACGAAGCTGCCACTGGTCCCCATACCGCTGAACGGGGATGGACAATGCGCTGCATCTCCCAGAAGTACCACACGGTTCTTGTACCAAGTATCTGTCCGGACCTGGAGACATTCCTGGCTGTAAAAGTTCTCTGTCGTCTTCATGCCTTCGAGGAACCTCTCAGTCTCCCACCCGGCGTCGCGGAATCTCTGAGCCCAAAACTCCTTTTGCTGCTCAACAGAGGCTCTATGAATGCTGGATATTTCGGGGTTGTCGTCCTTGAGAATGAAGTATACTTGAGTTGTTGTGGGATTGTGGCTTCTGCGGAAGATCATTCGGCCTCCAGGGCAGTTGTAGGATCTGCGAATGTTGTCGTCGGTGTCGATGCGCGGAATGAACCAGTATCCGTTGTGCACTCCCAGTCGGCGGTAAGGATCTGGGGCATCTGGCGGTAGAATGGCTTTTCGAATTCTCGAGCCCTGGCCGTCGGCTCCGACCAATATGTCAAATGTGTCGGACGTGCCGTCAGAGAAATAAGCAAGCACCTGCTTCTCATCCTGTTCGAAACTCTCCACAGTCTTGTTGAAGACATACTCGACGTCATCCTTTGTTGCGTCATAGAGTAGCCGGACAACATCACCTCGCATGATCTCGTACTCTGAAGTCAGAGACTGTGCGCCCTTTCCCGATGTGTTGGCCATGATGGTCGCAAAGGTTTTGCCGTTGGAGTCAACGAAGGATACACCAGGCTCGTCAACTAGATTTGCTCGAACGGCATCAAGCAGCCCCATGCGCTTCACGACCTCGATGCCTTGTTCTCGGAGGTCAATCTGGGCACCGGAGGCACGAAGAGCCGGGAAGCGTTCAACAATAACAATTTTGTGGCCTTGGCCGGCAAGACAGTGGGCCAAAGCTGGGCCGGCGCATCCTCCGCCGCATATGAGGATCTTGAGAGGGGCCATGCTTTGACGGTCTATTGTTGAAGGTCGATGCAGGTTGAACCGGGTAATATTAAAGAATGTGTGCTGTTTTGACAAGTATAACCAAGATGGTCCACACAATGCGAGCCAGATCAATGATATAATAATGCTCTTGCTCTACCCCATGCACATATGGGTCGACGCGATAGTTGAGACAACCGTGTTCAATGGACCTGAAGGGGAGACAGCTTGTCATAAATCACAGGTGAGGGTTACAGTACCCGGCTAATCGGCCCAGCCATGGGCGTAAGACCAAGACCAGCTAAACGTAAAATGGAAATTCTACACAAGCCACGCGGCGGGAGCAGCCAATGACATCATGGATATCTGAGAGGGATTGGATTCCTTTCCATTATTCTGTTGCAGGTCGACTCATCATTGACCCGAAGCTGACGTGGAATATCTTCAACCCCTGGGAATCAGGTGTAGAAGCACAGCCCCCAAATGGCGACAACTCGACAAGTATCCTTAACGGTTTCAGGTTTCAACCTTTGGAGCTATATCAATGTGCGACCATGGAAATATCAAGCATTTTATTCGTATTTACCCAAGTAAACAATCTCCCGGTAGCTGGACCCCTACTTCATCCGTCCATGAGTCACAATCGCCAGGGTCTTTAGACAAGCGTTAGTGCCAGCCAGGCATCACTTTTCGAGCACGAGCCACACTATCCTGGTCCTTGGATCATGAAGCCATCCATGTTCAGCCCTGTGGGCCAGACCCCTAAGCTGCCCCCGGACTCAGACCTTCGAGGGGACTGGTCCATCAAGCGACGACGCCCACTGGCCAACTGTCGTGACGCGTTCGGCGATTAGCGGCCATACGAGGTCAGTCGCCGCATCCTTGGCTTTGGTGGAGAATCCAGCAGTTGCATCAGACCTGTGTCCTTGCATTAGTATTAGTGGTAGTAACATGCTTGGAGAACGAACAGTAAAGTAATATGGTAGCCACTGCAGGACGCGATGTTAGTCTATGGCGATCACTAAGCAAGCACTAAAAGAATATCACACACAGTTCTCTAGCATATCGAGCCGTAGATTCGAGGCATGTATTGGCTGCCATGCCCGCAAGCACCAAGTGCGTGATCTCGCGCTGTCGCAGCTGATAGTCTAGATCTGTGTTGGCAAAACCACTGCATCCGTCAGTGACGGCTAGTCAGTAACAGAAAAATCTCAATGACCCAGCGATTAGACCAACCTGCTATTCCAATGCTTGCTGACAATGACATCCCCATTGCCAGCCACGTCTGCCTCGAGCCCCTCATGGATCTCGACTCCCCAAGTGCCTGCTTCAAAACCGCCGGCCCTTTTAGCAGCTGAGGGACTCTGGTGCTTCCACCCGTTGAAGGTACTCTTATCCCAGGTCTGGTGAAGAGCATAATAAATGGGAATGTGGGCAGATCGTGCCGCAGCTACCAGCTCCTTGAGGTGCTCGACTGTGTTCGTCGCTAGAAGCGACTCCTTGACAGCCCCATACAGCTTCCCTTCGGGGTGCAGGAAATCATTGTAAGGGTCTATCAGGACCACGGCCGTTTTGGAAGGGGCTTGATCAGTACTTGGAACAGACATAGTTATTCCCTTTGTTGGAGACGTCTGGGGAAGGCAGTGATGGTAAGATGGATGGTGAGTTTGAGGTTCCAGGGCATCTAGCTTTTATAGGTGATGCACTCTTCCATGGACCAGTGTAAGACGATAGATGTCGCTGACAAATTTGAGCGGTATCACAATGACGTGGTCAAGAACCCACCCTCTGAGGGAGTGGTCTTATCAAGGGGGTGTTTGACAGACACTCTCTGGCCTAACTCGCTGATAATTCCGTAATCCTTCGGCCGTGATACCCTCCCCATATGCACCTTAAGGCACTTCTGTAGACGCATTTGTTGTCGGTTAGTACTAGCATCACGAAGAGCCGTCCTCGGTGATGGTCCTATCGAAGAGACTACCCTAGCAAACCCCAGCAGCTTTGGTAGCCAATCCGACCGAGAGTGGGAGGCTTGCGTGAGATACTTATGTGTATAATGATATTGTGTAGGAGAGGTGGTAATAGGTAATAAAGAGTCGTGCGTTCCGTTTTGTGAGACTATCGAGAACTCGCTGGCTCCTCGAGGGGAGCTTTGGGCTGGGGGGCCTAAGCACAACAACTGAGACGTTAGCCGCCACCGTGGCTTCGGCTGCTTACTGACCAAAAGTCTGTCTATTCTACAGGGCTGGTGAGATTGGGGTGGCCAAGCTGGCTCAGTTCGGTTTGATAGGAGGTATTTCAACTGCAATGGATAGTCATCAACTACTTTTTATGAACTAAGCCGTATGGACTTCTCACCGCGGATTTGGGCTTGAGGGGTGTCGGATCTAATAGTTTGATAAATACGGGAAAACACAAATGGGACCATTCAAAGTATAGCTGCAAGAACATCTTGGATACGTACACGTTTTTCTCTTTGTTATTGTGGGATATATCAAAAGAGTACAATTATTGAATCATTGAGGGTTTGTCCAGGATTTCCATCCCTAATGAGATTCTTCCCCAACGTCTCAAGCAGGGCATACCCTAAAACAGCAAGAACACTGGTAGCATAGGATGCAATGGTGGGCGACCTTTCGTCTACACGCTCAACGGGAGGTACCCTGTAGCGTAAGGTAGTGGGAACGAAGATCGGCAAGTCTTCAAATTTGTCATCAAAGAGGAGTTCGGCAAAGGAGAACGACAGAGCCGAGGTCACGAAGGATGACAAATTTTAACCGACTGTAACAGTTGTCAGCCTCTAACCACTTACGGCAGGTGGCTCCGTCCTTTGCTGACAAATTTCAGCATTGCCGCCCCAAGACCACCCCAAACAAAGCCACGAGTCAAGGAGAAATGTGTGATTTTTGAAGTCAACTGACACAGGATTAAGTTGATATATTAGCTGAATAAATCTGAAGGATATACACTCCCGGAGATTGGGTCGAGTATAATGTCGAGTCCAGTTCGTACTACCGAGCCGTGTGTCTATTCCGCTCACGACTTGTCAAGAAGCTGGGTGGAATGCATGCATAAGTGCTCTTGCTGTGGAGGAGAGGGGAGGGGCGTGTCAGTGGGTTATCTGAAGGAGTCGAAGTAGTAAATTGATGAGGGTAAGGCGCGGAACTTTCATCCCCTTTCGTTCTCTGCCCACCTCCGTCCGTCCGCATTTTGATACCGTCCAACCATGACTCTCTTCTCTTTCCTTGCTCATGTCTCCCCGCGTGCTGTCTGTCTCATCATCCCGTTTCTTATTATTGTAGCTTTTTACGCAAAGCTGTGATGTCACTCAAGACACGGACGCAACTCTCTGGCATCTGTTGTTACAACTACATGTAGGCTGTCCACCGGAGGTAGATCGACGAACTGAGTAACCAGAATCTTGCTAACAAATTTGAAATCCAGACCCAAACAAATCTTCGACACGCTTACGCTTCGCTCAATTGAAGAGCCTTCGACATCATGACGGTTGAGTTACCTCGTGAACCACAGGCCGTATACGGACCTACCCCATGCCGACAGACCTCAGACTTAGAACAGGTGCTGGGAGACGACGAGAAGAAAGGATGCCCTGTTAGTCTTAATAGAGGCAGTGACAGGTTAAGCCAGACGAGTCGGACCTCTGAGGAACCTACAACTGCACAAGTCCTTGATCAACCCGTGCTCGCGAGTCGGGTAATGAGCCGTATCACATCGAGATCGAGCGTTGATCCAGGGCCACCGCCAGATGGGGGAACAAGAGCGTGGCTGTGCGGTGAGAGACAGTTTATTCCTTTATTCAAGTGAGCTGTGCTAATTGCAGCTCTTAGTCCTCGGTACACATTTAGTGGTCATGAATACTTGGTATACCTTCCTCGCAACATTACTACCTTTGTCTTAGCTAAGATGTTCAGGGGCGTCATCAACTCTTTTGGAGTATTCCAAAGCTACTACGTAGAGAATCTCAACCGGCCCCCGTCAGATATTTCGTGGATCGGTTCGTTCGAGATCTTCCTCCTCTTCTTTATCGGGACATTCACAGGGCGGCTTACCGACGCCGGGCTCCTCTACCCCGTCGTGATAGTTGGTTCGATCCTCGTAGTTGTTGGTACTTTTGCCACCTCCGCATGTACTCAGTACTGGCAGATATTCCTCGCCCAGGGAGTCTGCGTTGGTCTTGGGAACGGTTGCCTCTTCTGCCCAACTATTGCAATCGTTTCAACATACTTCCAAAAGCGCCGCTCACTAGCTATTGGTATCACGGCATGCGGAAGCGCTACCGGGGGCGTGCTATTCCCAGGCATGGTGCGAGGGCTACTTCCACGCATCGAGTTCGGGTGGACCATGAGGGCTATCGGGTTTGCTCAGATTGCGAGCCTAGGTATCGTATTGGCATCTCTGAAGCCTCGGACGCCCCCGCGGAAGACGGGTCGTTTTGTTGAATGGTCCGCATTCAAGGAACTCGAGTATACGTTTTATGCCATAGGTTCCTTCATGGCAAGTTGACTCTCTTCCTTAGGTTCCTTGTTCCTCACAGCTGATCGCATCAGTACTTTTTGGGAGCTTACTTTGCCTTCTTTTTCGCGGCTGCATACGCCCGCGATATCCAGGGCATGGCGTATACCACCTCCCTCAACCTCCTCCTGATCATGAGTGGAGTTGGCATCATTGGTCGCATACTGCCGAATTATCTCGCCGACCGCATTGGTACTCTGACGGTATTTGTACCTACAGCCACGGCTGGGGCTTTGGTCATGTTTTGTTGGATTGCGGTGGTCTCCCCAGCCGGCCTGTATGTGTGGGCTGCTATGAGCGGCATCACCTTGGGGGGCATTCAATCCATGTTTCCATCGGCCTTGGCGTCCCTAACCGCCGACCCAAGTAAGCAGGGCACTAGAATCGGTATGGTCTTTACTATTGTGAGCTTCGCGGCACTGACTGGGTCTCCAATTGCCGGCGCGTTGGTGTCTGTGCTACAAGGGCGCTATATCGGTGCTCAGCTATTCGCTGGGGCCTGCTTAACGCTTGGTACAGGGTTTGTAGCCGTTGCGAGGGAAGTTAAAAGACGTAAAGTAGGAGGGGAGATGTGGGCTAAAGTATAACCATAGATAGTAAATATCTCAAATTAAGTTATTATTTATCTTCTATATGAGATAATACCGTGCCGTGAAGGTACTGCAAACCTCGCTGTCTGTAGAAACTCGAAATGTTCCTCCTCTTCTAGTAGTCCTTCGATCATCAAGGTATCTTAGATCACTCACTGACTAAAGCCAATCTTGCCACACAGGAAGATCTACTTCACTGGCAGATACTCTTGAACAGTCCACATACTATACTGTAGATGGTGTTGATAAGTGAAAATATGAAATATCTATCTTCTTCCATACCATCGAGAAATAAGCAGAATGCATGATGAAGACCCGGTAGGATATTAACCCTCTATGCCAAGAAAATTTCTTTCCACGTCGGACCAGGAGCTAGACTAAAATCAACAGCACCTTGGTGAAGCAGACCAAAGCCTCGCCGCTCAGCGATGCCGCCCTGCCACTCAAGAAGTAAGACATTGTAGTATTTCCATTGGTTCGGTGCTAGAGGGTATGCGAACAGCCATTCTCTCTTTTTATCCGGGTAGAGAGGGTGTGAGAATGCCTCGGATAGGAGAATTATCTCAAACGCACCCTGGGACTCAAAAAAGGTCGTTTCTTCAAAGCCATCCAGCCAAACGAATCCGCATTTTGTATTATTCCCATCTGTGAGGTATCCGGTGGCCATGAAAACATCAATGTCAGAAATCCCGTAAAACAATGACATGGTCCAAAACTGCAAGAGGGGGTAAGAGGGCACTGCCCGAGAGAAGGATACTTCTTCGGTGGGCATCACCCGTGTCGTTTTTAGTCTCCTGGGGGCATACCGAGCGTCAGAAAAGACGCGTTTGCTACGATATCCCACATAGTCCATGTCTCGTAAGGGGAATGACGGGTTCGCATCCGGGTCCCAGACAAGATTAGTAATGCCGGATGGGCTCCTCTTATACCAAATGATCCACGTCCTGTCCCTCAGCCACTCGTTGGTAGCATCGCCTATGCCGCCGTTGTCCAAGTCCACCTCGATGGGCCCCCGCCAGCCTACCCACGAGTAGCTTGGAAAGGAGGGGCGACGGTGCAGAGCGGTGTATTGCGCGTGAAATATGACGAATCGGTCGAACATGACCGTCGGGAGACTCTGGAAGAATTGGCATTTCATAAGCTCCGTGAAGCGCCTGATAATACCTGCCATCGCCCGTGGTGCGTCGTTTTGGTTTGTCAGAGCCCTTCGGGTGTAGTAGAAGAGCATCGTGCTGTAGTCGAGTTCTGGCCACGTCATAAGAATGGCATGTGGAAGGAGAGATCCTAGTGATGATATATTGATGTTTTCGTTCTGTGACAGGTTATCTGCCAAGTGTTCGGCGTGCTCTGCTGCACGGCAACGGTAGAAGACCTTGCCGTCAATGAAGTAAAGAACCCGCCGAGATAGCACTTGCTCTTGGAAACTATATTTTGTCAGCCTATTTGGTTCATCATAATCGAATACGAGTCGTACGTCCATGCTCTCGAGTCGTAGACCGAGCTTTTGAGCAAGATGTCTAGTCCCGTCACGACCCCCATCTCAACGCCAGGTGTGACCTCAAAGGTATTACGAGAAGTCTTCCTGGTCCCTTCCTGGACGCCTGGCAGACGCGCATTGGCGTCGTGACCACAGCTCGCAACAACCGTCAACCATGCTCTCTCGTAAATGAGGTCCATGACGTCCACGCCCAGCTTCAGATCCTCGGCGTCGTTCTGTAGTAAGCAAAGGGCATCCACCCATAGATATCGACAGCCAAGACGCCTAACAAAGACGATAGCGTCTTCTACCGTGTTTGGAAGCATGTAAAAAACCCTGTTGAGAGAGCCCGGCTTGAGAAGCGCTGGCCGGTTCGCCTTGGTGAGTCGGAAATTTGAGACGGCCCCCCATACATAGCTCAGGGCAACATATTTCTCAAGACTCGTTCTTTCTACGAGGCAATTAGCCTCGACATCGAGCAGGCGGAGGAGGTGCAGGCCGTGAAACGCCGTAGCAAAGGCCAGATCTGTCGGCATCGCGCACGCCGAGCCATGCAACTGCTCGCATGAGGAGATCCAGCGTAAGATTCTAGCAGCATCCACCACAGGCCCCATCCACGGCTCAATGAAGGAACTCCGACTGGTCTGTCGCTTTGAGCCATGCTGGTCGACTCGCGGTTCCACCCGGGAACTGAAGCCAATCCAGGTATCAGCCCGAGAAGGCGACACGAAGAAAGCACGGCGATCACCAGGTCCCGTAGTCCACCAGACCTCCACCTCGTCGGGGCACTGCGCAGTTATGAAGTCCTCGTCGAAGGCGTAGAAGACAAGACGACAGAATGAACATGAGCTGTTCTTGATTCGGGCGCCAGCGCCAAGGGAGAACTTCGAGCGTTCATCTTCCAAGTCAAGACTCCTCGGGTCCAGCGGTATCCGCGAGCAGTATTCGCATAATGTGGTGGGCAGCGACATGTTTGAGCTTGGCAACAAAGACGAGTGGTAGATGGACGATGTACACGCTGCGCCCACCGCCCAGTCAAGGGCAAGTGGCATTCACGATAACAGAAAAGCAGCAGCTTGACGTTCGGGCAGCCTTGACGCCTGAAGGCGCAGCAAGGCATTTTCACACTTGTCCAGCTCATCATGTGACTTTCCAATTTGGTGACGCCTCCAGAGCCCGATTGTTGGCATCTTCGCCATTGGTATTACAAACTACGAGCGCCGGCATGAAGAATCGGGTAAGACATGAAGAGTGTATAGGGCAGTCATCCATGGGCCATGCCTGATCTGAGAATGTGGCATCTTGGGACAGCTTCCTAGAATGTTTTAAAGATAGGTACCTCAACTTAACCCAGGGAAACAATGTCCCAGCCTGTGAGAGCCAGTGATTGGATAAAGTCCACCTTACAGAAGATGTGAATATTTCCTCCGGGTTCTGGTTTGGGTGGTCGGCTGTTGAGCTTTGGACAACTTTCCTTAGTTACACGATTGTTATAGTAATTATACTTACGCCACTGGGACCTGCAAGATTTTTTATCTTTAAGTTGTCTACGGCTATTGCGCTACTTGGTTTAGACTAAAAGATGCAGGATCAATTGAGAGGGAAACGAGAGAAGTGGTAGAAAAGAGAGGCACTGCGGGATCTTCGAGGAGATTAGCCTCGCGAATCGATAGTTACCAACCAGAACAGTGAGCATGGAAGAGAAGCTTACTATATTGGTTTATCTCGCTGTGAGGAAAGGCATTGGGTATGATGCCTCTGAATATCTTATTGTATAACTTTTACTGTGCTGCCTTGATCTACCNNGGCAAAAAACAAAGACTCGATGGAAGAGAAGCTTGAGACGAAACAGGAAGCAGGCTTAAAGGGAGCTAGCGAGTACATAAGTCGTTCCTAGATGCCTCGATGAGGACAATTAGGTCATTATCCGCTCTTGAATGACGCGCGTTTATCGTCGTACGAAATTGTCTGATTCAATAGTCTAGCATGGCAGCCTCCAACTGGGCACTGGATGCGGAAACGATGGAAATTAGGTTAGGTGAGAGGAGAAGGAAATGTGCCATGTCCTGTAACGGTTGAGAGAAGCTAAATGGCCACGGAATAGTGTTATGCCGGCCCGGCTTTGCTGCCGGACGTTGTTAGCCAACGCCTCTTCTCGAAAATACTGCATTTAAGGGTATTCCCCTGGTGTTTAGCCTAATGCACGTTAGGTCATGGATGGCCTACACTAGGTTAGAGGCACTGACTCGCCTGTGTCTGACATTGGGGAGCCAGGGGTGCTATCTAGGGCGGGGGAGCTGCCTCTGGCTTACTCGCCTCTCTAACTTGGGATCTTGCCTAAGCCAAGTTTTACCTGGACCTTTGCCAGAAGGCTGCTTGGGCTAATCGAGCTGAGACTCGACGACTGACTTAGGGTCTTGGCGCTGGCTTTTGCGCGCACTAGCACTTAGCTTTATGCTTGTTCCTATTGCGGAATATCTGTCATATAGTGTGACAGAGAAAAGAGGCTGAAAGCATTGGTTGTTAGTGGCCCGAAAGGCGAGACGCAATCTTGAATTTCGCGTTCGAACCCGATCTAGAACGCTTTGACCTTTCGATCTTGGGCCGGCAATGATTCATGAATGTGCATGACAAGGTCGCAAACCCGATTCCCCTAGCTTCCTTTCCCCTAGCTGGTGCCATATTAGCCTAGGCCCAGCAAGTCAGGAGTCAGGATTAACGACTGTCTTGGAATTAGTCTGCTGCAAGTACTCAATAACTTCAGAAAACGCCAGTGTCTAATTTGGCTCTAATTCTCCTTGTTTATCCGCCTCTGACGTAAAATCCAATGGGGAGCACTGGTCAAGGGGGCTCATATGGCACGGGCACTAGTGTTGTACGGATTTATCGACATGGAATTTCCGTATCTCCCGGCCCCAGATCGCAGACGGCTGTCATCGCCCCAAAATATTATAGAGTGCGGAGTCAAGACTGTTAAAAGGCAGAAATTCTTGGCCGCTACTTGGCTGTAATCGTGTAATGGGTTAAGAGCTATTTTCCGTGTAACATGAATCAACCAAAGTTTATCAAGGAAGTTGCTGCTCAGTGACATCTTGAACCTATTACTCACCGTCTGTTACTATCTCTAGAAAATTCATGATGGGAGGAGTATAGGTACGTATGAGTTAGTGCAAGAATGACATTCTTGACCCCAGCACCTTGGTTCCGTCTTCCCCGCAAAGGAGCCCGGGGAGAGGAAGAACCCGTCTGCCAAGCCATGGCGCAACCTGCAACCCGCTACCGGAAGCCACCGAATGACGGACTTGAAAAGCCAGTCGTGAAGACCACATTTTGACTTTTGGCTAGCATATTTAGTCCCAAGCCAGCTCAAACATCCGGAGTGTCACTGCCATGGCAGCTGAATTGCCCTCTTTTCGTCTTCCAGAGGCTGGAAGAATGAAGACGCCTGTCTGTCTTCTAAACTGGCGAGCACCTAAGGCGCTGCTGATAAACCACCTAAAAGAAGCCACAGCGCTGACCTCCTGAATGAACCATGCAGCAGCTGGTGCATGTGTATTGAAGTGCTTGTATATTACCCATTGAGTCGGCCAGCCAAGCAGCCGGGCATTCGCATGTGATGTTAAAGGAAGAGCAGACAGAGACGGCCCCTACCTTCGGCCGATGGTTCTTCTGCGTGCTGATTGCCAAGTCCTCTTGAACTCGCCCATTCCCCACCCACTCGTTCTTTTTCCAGAAACCCATTTTGTCGGCTTTCATCCTTTCTTTTTGACCGTTGGAATTAAGCAAATCCCGACAGCATGGTTGCCGTCAACGTGGGCCCCGCCGCTGTTGGTGGCAGCGGAGCAGATCTGCAAACGCGCGGCTACGTACCCGTCGGCGAGCTGGGTACAACGCCGCTGCAGCAGAGCGCCATCGCCATCATCTTCCTCATGATGACTCTAGCCCTGCTCACCTGGGGGACCCGCATGTACTCGAGGTTCAGTACCAAGCAGCTGGGAATTGGTATGCACCCGACTGAAGATCACCATATCCGAAACCTGCCAGTCAAGTTGATTGAAACTCTGCTAATACCTGACTTTTTAGACGATTGGCTAGTTACCGCCGCTATGGTAAGGATCTCCCCGAGCGTCGCTGATCTGCAGATCTCTGAGGCTGACGATGCTACACTACAGGCCTTCTCTGTTGCACTGACCGTACCCTACTACATGTGTAAGTCGATCTGCATCCCATGTCGTCGCCAATGACCATGAGTGTTAATTATTCCCAGTCATTAAATATGATTACGTTGGCTTCAAGACGGCTGATCTTCCCCCAACGTTTGATATCGAGCCGATGCTGTTCTGGAACTGGATCATGCAAGTCCTCTATAATCCGATCCTGGCCCTCGTTAAATCGTCCATCCTTATCTTCCTACAGCGATTAGGAGGTCATCGTCGCAGCATCCGACTCGCAATCTACGGGCTCAATGTCTTTAATATTGCCATGATGATCGCCGTCTTCATCACAGTCATCTTCCAGACTATTCCTATCAATGCGTTTTGGGACCTATCTGTGCCGAAGCAGCGTCAGATTGATGGTCCCCTGTTCTATATCTCAACATCTATCATCACGATTATTACAGATTTTCTTGTTCTCTTGATTCCCTTCTGGATCTTCCTTGGCCTTAAGATGCGTGTTGCTGCCAAAGTTGGCTTAATCGTTGTCTTCCTGATGGGTGGAGTGTAAGTGTCCCGTTCGCGCTGGTCATCAATTAATGTGTCTAAATGTTCCCATCTCTTAGTGTCAGTATCGTCGCCATCATTCGTGTTCACGAGCTGCGTAAGAAGTTCTACGTCAAGGGCTACGACTCGAGAGATACACTCGGTGATACCCTCAGCAGCGTCGAGGTCAATCTAGCTATCATAGCCTGCTGCGGCCCGGCCTTGCGACCTCTGTTCCGCAGGATGTTCCCTGGCCTCTTCTCCAACAACAGTAGCAAGGACACTCGCGATTACAACACCCCCAGCAGATACGGAATTGGCACCGGGTTACGCCAAGTGAATAAGTCCACCACCGCAACATTCCCTCTCAAAGACATGCATATGAGCAAGACGCATACCGAGATCCGTGGCCATTCACCCAATGGCAGCGAAGAGGAGATCATGACATACAATGGAATAATTAGAACGACCGCTGTCAGTGCTAGGTAGTTCTCTCTCGTTATGTTCATATACTTACGTCAAATAGGTCAACATCAAGTATGATCAAGCAACTATGTCCGATAAGGATTCGGGCCCGGATGATTTAGAGTCGGTGCATCCCAGAGGCACTTGAGCAGTTGGACGGTTTTGAAAACTTCCAACAGGGTACGGCAGTATTTAGGAAGGACTACGGGTCCATGCGTTCTTTGATTTTACGGCAGAGGTGACAGGCTTCAAAGATAGCTAACGGACGAGAAATC
Source organism: Fusarium decemcellulare (assembly GCA_013266205.1). NCBI lineage: Eukaryota > Fungi > Ascomycota > Sordariomycetes > Hypocreales > Nectriaceae > Fusarium > Fusarium decemcellulare. The sequence goes on along the minus strand of JAAGWO010001146.1, from coordinate 56,397 downwards.
CCGCTGTCACTGTCGCTAGTTTAGATGTAATCCACCAAGATTTTCTTTGTTCTTTCAACGAGACCATCGATGAAATTATAAACTGAATGGCCGTCTATGATGTATCTCCCATGCTTGTTATTGAACCTGATCGCCAGACACCTTTCGAGATGTGACATTGTTAAATAGTATAAACATCTATGGCAAATATCTCCAATCAAGTTGTTATTCATCTCAGGTACGATGGCTCATAACTGTGTGCCAAAAATGCACCTTTAGACGTAACACATGCAAATCATGATGGCGGATCTGTTCTGGCGCCTGGGGGCGCTGTAATTTTAGGCCCCTGCTTGGGTTGATTCCTGAGGCAACACTATGTACGTGCTCCTCTCTTTTTTGCTCATTGAAATTTGTCAGCAAGCACCACCGCACTCCAAATCGTCCTAAACCACAGCATCACGGATCAATTCTCTACCAACACCGCCACAGAGTCCTAAAAATGGCTCGAGAGAATGGCATTTCTCACAGGGCCGATGGCGGAGAGCCCACGCCAAAGCGCCCACGGACAAGGTCAAAGGCTGCCCAGGCATCATCTCAAAAGCCTACACCTCCAGCATACAGGCCAGGAGAGCCAATATCCACCTCCATAGCAAGGTTCAAGGCGTGGAAAAGTAGGATATCTCCCACCACTCCCCGAATTATGTATTCTAATCTTGATACGATATAGGAGAAGGAGGTCTGCATGATACAGTCTGCTTTGCGTGTAAGACACCGGGCATACTTGACAACTGTCCAACCTGTCGGTTGTCTTACCACGAGGCGTGCAAACCCCCAGAAACCATAGAAGCCCAACAAGTGGGATCTCCTTGGTATTGCCATATTTGCGTAGGCAGAAACTGGCATATGGAGCCGCCTTCTCTAACACCCCCAGCTTCACCGGTGCTACCACCTTTGGAGCAGGTGAGTAGAGGACGGGGGACGTCTTTAACAGGTCTAGCAGAGCAGCAGAACATGGCTCCCCCAACAGCGAATATGGCTCGGCCAAGTCAGGGTAATATCACACTAGGAGGGGCCCCTCAAGAGTTGCAACCCCCTATAGACCGTGCCTCTGGGCCGCCCGTTAGTGCTCGCTCACCAACGGGAGGCGGAGACCAAACAATCACGGCCATACCCTTGGCTAGCAGCGAGGCCGAACGACCAAACAGAGCCCGCCAACCCAGAGCGGCCCCAAAACGCAAGTCTAAGTTTTCCACCCTGCCTGCAGATATCGACTCGGCGCTGCGAGTGTTATACGGCGAGTTAGAGACAGCAACCGAACTTCGGCAACAAGTCACCCGTCTCGAGACCGAGACAACTCAACTCCGCCAAGAGCTAGACTTGCGGAAGAAAGAGCTCGTCCTTGCCCAAAAAGCCGCGGAGATGGCCCGCTCTTCACAAGCTGAGATAACGCGACTCCGATCAGAGGTCTCAGAAAGACAAGTTGCGGTCGACGAGATTGCCACTCTACGGGCAGAAAAGCAGGAGTTAGAGGTCGAGCTACAGAACTCTCGAGACCAAGTGAACAAGATGACACAAACGCTACAAGACTGGAGGCGGAGTCTGACGGGTTTGATTGGCGATTAGCATAGCCGATTCCTCGCTGTTGACCGTTACATACTGGTAGAAATGGACAAAGTTGGGCTCGGAGGATGGTTACCCTAGTCGCCCCTACATATTGTTGATCAATCTCGGCAAGGACTGTGTTTTCTGGGTTTCGCTGTACCAATCGTTGTATTGGCTCTTGGGCTTGATTGCAAGCCTCGTGTGTGTTGCGGACGGCGAAGTCATCGTGATCGGTCGGTACGTCGTTATCGGCAGATGATTACGGCCATTCTCCGATGACGAGGCTACAGGGCGAATGCACGAGCCAGAACTCCAGTCTATATTACTCATCGAGGCTGAATCGAAGCTGCCGTCGTCGGAATAATTACACAATCGCCCCTCTAAGTTCCCGGCTATCGCAAGACTAATGGCTTGGCGTTGGCGCCCAAAACCCTCCGCGGAGGCTTTCAACAGACGTTCCCTTTCGCACGCATGCAGGTATCTCTCACGTCACCTCCACTCTCGGCTTCAACCCTGGGCTGTGTCAGGTCTCTTTTGTGCTTGATTTCATCCTCTCCTCTATTTGTCACTGCTCGTCTTGCCATGTGATGCAGCTATGGGTGTCTCACTTCATCCATCGCAGAGACGCGTTTCTTGCGAGGCTTGCCGGAAACAGAAGTCAAGATGTCAACGCCTGAACCAGAATGATCCCAAATGCGCGAGGTGCATGATGCTCGACCTTGAGTGCATCGGTGGACAACAGAGAAATGTCGGAAGACCACGGCGTGCAGCAACCGCAGCAGCTTCTTCAGATTCGACTCTCAATCGCCCACCACTCAACACATACAGCCAGCCAATCCCCCTCGGCGCGTCTCAAGAAGCTGCTTTTCTCCCGGATAGGACATTCCAAATAGACTGGACAAGCCTCATGTCTCCAGCTATTGCCCAAGTTCAAGTCTTCGATAAAGACGCGGATGATTCGTTCAGTGGTGCGGGAGCGACAAGGTCATGCATGGGGATGGACGCTGTTGGCCCAATCTCCCCTCCCTGGGATATCGGCTTTGGCCTCGCCGAGGCTGAGTCCATGTTTGCTCACAACCTAGAATCTAGCATCCCAACACCAAGTCCGTTTCTGCTCGAGAGCCCGCCAAGCAGTGTATCGGCCGACCACAGCTCTTGCTTAACTACCATCAACACCACCGACATGCCAAGACTCGAGACTGTAGACAGCATTGATGCCTCAGCTGCCATTTTCGAACTTTCACAAATGAACCTCGACTTGCACAAGCGTGTTGCAGCGGCCGAGAAGAGCGGAACTGCGTTAGAATTTAATAACGTGATACATCGCCAGGGCGCGTTATACATCGACAACTTCACCCTAGCCGAATTTATGCTCAGCACGTCTCAAAACCTCCTCCTGCTTCTTACGAGGCTTCTTCGCACCCAGCAATGCCGTGGCCTGTTGATGGCTCCGCCAGCTACAGATGCAGCTCTTTCGAGGCTGCTGTCGCCTCCGTCGCAATCCCAACCACTCAACCTGCTCTCTCCGTCACTTACATCTTGTTACTTCGAGTCCTCGAGGCCACTCTCCGCTTCCCTCACGCTCACCATCACGAGTGTATTCACTCAGCTGGTTTCACTCTACGAGCTGATCCTCGAATTCATGACCGCTCGTGTCGAACATATTGCCACCGATCCTATCGCTCCTATTCCCGGCGTTACCATTGACGGTGTGATCCTGGAGAACTCATATACACAGGGTGCACTCTTCGCCGAGGCCGTTGTACATATGCTGGAGAGGATAGAGTGCGTTCTAGGCATCATGTCGGAGCGGGGCAATAGTCAAGAACATTTATTCTCGGCAAGACAGATCAAGGTGCTTTGGAGCGAGTTGGACGGAAGATGCACTATTATCCCTGGTCACGCCAACATGAAGCCTGCTACTTTAAGGGAGTTCTTTGGGAAATTAGCCTCTATCTTTAGACACATTTCCTTGGATTCATAGACCACAGTACCCATTAGCAACGACAAAAGATGCATTGCGCGAAGTCTTTATTGTAATTTATAATTTCTTCAATTCTCCCAGTAGTTAGTTGAGGAACTGGCCATTTGTTTCGCGCGTATGGTGTGGCCACATGGGGTCCTCGGCTTTAGCCTATGCGACAGGGTGCTCTGGGATATCATCAATTACAATGGTTTACTTTGTTAATGATAATGGCGCCTTCGTAAGCTTGTAAGTTGGTCGATCTCTTGTTGACATCAAGATATTGTTTAAGAAAAGGACTTTGAACAGGGTGATATTATACGTTTGGATGAAATTGAGTGAATAACTGAGTAGTCGATTTGATCTAGCAGAGCCAACCTGTTATGCAGTATCACAGTTTGCCCTTCCTGTCATCCTCCCCCATCTTAAGGACTGTGTCCAAACTACCTTTCTGAATTGCTTCGAAAAGGCTGTCGAGTCCCAGGGAACGACGCTTTTCTTCCTCTCGTTGGAAAAATTCCTCCGCACTCCTGATCCTCTTTGGATGGATCTCGTCCAGCAGTTCGTAGTTCCTCTTGATGACCCCTTTGTTTCCGCCAGAATGAGCCCACATGGTCCAGAACCCGGTAAAGTTCTGCTTAAACGTCATCGTGGCAGGATCGTTAGGGTCGGCATTGTACCCAGCCGGCTCATCAGCTATAGGCACATGGTCGAAGTATGTCCCCATGGGCACGTCGATATACTGAGCAGGTTTGCCAGTTACTTTCTGGAAAGCGGCAGCGAGATCGGAGTAGGCGATATGGTCGATGGCCACCTCCAAGTCCATTCCATCAGATCTCTCTGGGTGATCGAAAAGCCAGCGAACGTAATGCTCGCAATCGTCAAGAGAGACATGCGCCACTGCTCCATCACCAAGAGGAGCCATCCAAATGACGGCTCCATCCTGAAAACGAGGCGTCATGAGAGTTTGAGATGCGGCGACCATCTCAATATATGGGCCCGTGGTGAAGATAGCGACACCCATATCGTTGCCCTTCCTTTGGCCTAGAATCCACTCGGCCATTCGACCCTTGCCATCATAGTGACCGCAACGAAAGTTTGGGTTATAGCCGCTCTTTTTGTAAACATAATCGAGGTTGCCGAAAACAAAGAACTTGATGCCCGCTTCAACTGCTAACTCGTATGCACGAATTGTCCAGTAGGTTTCTGTCTTTTCGCCGCAGTTGAAGCCATCAATGTTGATAAAAGCGCCCCAGCATCCCGAGAAGCCCTTGCGCAGGTCTTGCTCGTTAGCGAAGGTCCCCTCGATGAACTCGACGTCACCAAGATCGGCCAACTGCCGTGCACGGCTCGAGTTGGCATTACGAGTTAGGACCCGTAAGCTGTAGGCTCCATCCTTGGCGAGGCCGCGGCATACAGGCAGACCTTGGGCACCTGTCGCGCCGATGACAAATATGCGACGACTGGACATGATTGAGACGGTATGAAATGTTTGAAGTAATTGTTGTTATTGATAGTTGAGCACGGCAACGTACAACTAGGACGGGCTTATGTTTATTATTAATAGTCTCTTGATTGTCCGGGTCTGCAATGGTTTGTGACCAACTATGGAGTCTACCGGAGGCTTTTCGACTTCGGACATGATCATTCACTACTTAGCCTTTAGGTCTAGCGGCAAGAATGACTGTATTATTCATTATCCCGGTGCTTTGAGCATCTTTTCATCTGCAACGAGTGTGATCAGTAATCGACGATCACTAATACTTTATTCGGAGATCGGAGCCACGTACGCCTGTGCTGGTAGTGGAGAAGATTATCCCGTAGACACACAAAGTACAGCAGTGTTTGAACAACTTGATCTGCGATGTAGCTCATGATGCTTCCTTCTATCTGCCGAGTCCAGAAACCTGTGAAAAATTAGGAGGGGCGTGACAGGGGCGTGACAGGGGCGACAGTGGTTATTGTGATGCAACACTCGGTAATAAAATTTGTCAGCAAGCACTCCAAACACTACATCAACAACCTGTTCTCTATCAACACCACGAAAGTGGACTCTACTCTCTTAACGGCTGTCTAACTTGTGGGAGGTTACTTACAGTCCTCTTTTTCTTATCCTGCCTCCCACTTTTGATCCCACTAACGCCCTCCCACTTTCGAGGGATGTTACCCCAACTTTGTCAGAACGGGGCCGGCCGAGATGGGGGGAAATATGCGGAAGACTTGGGGTGGGGTGACTAATCGATATCGGCGACAGCTTCCCGATTTCAAAGGAGATGTCTCGGAATGTCATCTTTTTGGCCGATAACGCTCCTGATCAACCCTCAACCTGACATTCAGGCGTAGGAAAAGATCGCTGGCACCAAGTGCGATCGTCCATCTCTGTGTCTTTGACCGTGAATAATACCACCCATCTATCCCAAAGTTACGGGCAACCATGTCGACACGCGATTGGCAGAAGACTGTCGCTGAGAAGCTGTTGCGGCAGAGTGAGGCCATCACCCACTTCACTTCGGCGGAGCTGCAGCCATCTTCGGAGAAAACCAACGGACACACCACCAACGGGCAGCATGGAACTGATTACATTACCAGTATAGACGATGCGGCTATTTTGGCGAGCAAAATTGTAAGCGGCGAGGTTACGAGCAAGGCCGTGGTAAAAGCCTACATTGCCCGGTATGTCTCTCAAATGCCCCTCAGGCGAATAGCTGCTGATGATGGATACCTAGTGCGATCAAGGCACATGAAAAGGTAAGACCATATGTGGAGTAGCCATCAGACACGGCTAACCTATTGGCAGACGAACTGGCAAGCTCATTCTAGGCTGGATTATGTGAGGCCTGCTAATCATGTTCCTACAGTCTTACAGAGGTCTTTTTTCAAGATGCTTTGACTCGAGCAAAGGAACTCGACGAATTCTATACTAAAGAAGGCAAAACTGTCGGAGCCCTGCATGGAGTCCCAATTACCCTCAAGGATCAATTCAACGTCAAAGGCTACGATACAACGCTAGGCTACACGAGTCGAGCGTTTAAGCCAGCTTCTGATGACGCGATTTTGGTCAACATGCTTAAGCAGCTGGGTGCAATCATTGTCTGCAAAACAAACCTCCCACAAAGTATTATGGTATGCTGATGTGAATGGCGAATTCTGGATATCTTTTGACAGTTACTAGTGGTGCGAGACGGAGAATCCACTCTGGGGCTTGACTGATAACCCCATGATTCCTGGATATACACCTGGAGGGTCTACAGGTGGTGAATCAGCACTCCTGTATCTTCACGGGAGTATGTTGGGGCTCGGCACAGACATCGGCGGCAGCATTCGCATTCCAGCCCATATGATGGGCCTGTACGGACTCAAGCCAAGCGTAAGTTGAGACTAGTCGCTTTCAAGTATTCGCTGACAACCAGCAGAGTGGCCGTCTGCCTTACACTGGAGTACCGGTTTCAACAGAGGGCCAGGAGCATGTGCCCTCAGCGATAGGCCCTCTTGCTCGTTCCCTCTCTTCTATCCACCAAATGATGAAAGAGGTCATCGCCCAAGAGCCTTGGTCCAAGGATAGCCGCTGTGCCCCGATTCTGTGGCGGCAGGACATCTATAACAATACGCTATCGCGGAAACTAAGCATCGGTGTTCTGTACGACGACGGTGTTGTAAAGCCGCACCCTGCAATCTCAAGGGTTCTTCGAGAAACCGCTGCTACCTTGAGCGCGTCTGGACACGAGCTCGTCGATTGGAACGCTGACCTCCATGCTGAGTGCATTGAAGTTATGGACCTGTATTACACCGTTGACGGTGGAGAAGACATTCGTCGGGAAATCGAGGCCGGAGGAGAACCGTACATCCCTCATGTTCAAAAGCTTGTCAACAGAGGAGAGCCAATTTCAGTATTTGAGTATTGGCAGCTAAACAAGCGCAAAAGGAACCTGCAGCAGGCGTACCTTGAGAAGTGGAACGGCATCCGCTCGCCCACGACTGGGAAGCCTGTCGATGTGCTGCTGATGCCTGTCATGCCGCACTCTGCGGTACCTCATAGAGCCACGAGATGGGTTGGGTACACCAAGGTCTGGAACATTCTGGACTATACAGCACTCGCGATTCCCGCAGGCAAGGTTGAGCCTCAGGACTGTCAGGCCCCGTGGGATCACACGCCGAGAAACGAGATCGACGGGTGGAATTCGCAGGTCTGGAAAGATCATAAGCAGGAAATGGCTGAGAGCGAACTCCCTGTCGGTGTTCAGTTGGTAGGACGACAGCTGGATGAAGAAAAGGTGTTGGCTGTTGGCAAGCTGCTAGACCAATTACTACGCCAAGGAACGAAGTAGAGAATGCGGCTGTTGCCTAGATAAAGCAGCTCGAAGGCTATTATAAACTCATGGCAAACTGCTTTTATTTTATAGACTGAGAATTGATCTATGCAGCCCTTCACCTCAAGATCAGCCCGGAATATCTCACACCCTCAAATCCTCTCCCTCTCGTGCAGCATTCACACGGATGCACATCTCCATCACTTGCAAAAAGCGGCCATATTTCTCCGCCCCAACCACATATGGATTCGGCAGGGAACAACCCTTCCTATTACACTGTCGGTTAGCCAGAATGTCAAGATTCTGGGCTGAGAAATCGTGACCCTGATGGTTCCCCATCAATACATCGACTCCATGTTTCTTGGCGATCTTGCTAAACTTGCGAAACGACTCGATTTGCTTTGACTTATTTTCAGGCCCATCAGCGATGCCAACGCCCCCAAAGAGGCCCGCTGTGTGTTCTTCTCCTCGGTCATAGACAGGAAAGGTGAGAGAGATGGTTCCGTTGGTGTGGCCGGGTGTTTTGAAGATGTTTACGGATGTGTTGCCAACCCGGATCTCGTCCCCGTCATCAGCAATGCGGTCTCTTTTCGGTGTTCCTTCAATGGTTTCAAGAACATCCCAAGCCTCCTCGGCAGCATAGATGGGCACGCCAAATTCAGACTGCATGTAGCCTGCTCCGCCAAAGTGGTCGTAATGCTCGTGCGTGATTATGAGCGCCTTGACGTCTGACCCGCCATAGCCAAATTGCTTCAAGCCAGGGAGTAGAATCTTCTTGATTTGATCCGGGTTGTCCAAGGAATCGATTAGAATAAGGCCATCGCCAGTCTCGATGGCCCATGCTGTGACAAACGAGTAACCAAGGAAGATTACCGAGTCAAATACCCGGGCTGGAGCGATAAACCCGTCTGGCGAGGAGCCAAGCTCGGGATACTTTTGGCCCGAGAGAATGCAGCGGGACTGGTAAGAACCCCATAAATCCCAGCCTGCAGTCTTTTGGGCTTCGGCCTGCCAGTAGGATAGGTTCGAGGCCTGGGCGTTGGGGAACTCTGTGACGGTGAACCAGTCAGAGAAATTGGTATGGCCGATGACATTCCAGGATTGCGCTTTTGCTGGTATCGCATTAAGGATAGTGATGAGTGTTAACAAAAACATCCTGCAGAGAGCGAGCATGATGGCTTCTACGAGGGTCGGGGTCATTTTAGGAAGCGCTGGGTTTAGGTGCCGGTTTTATACCCCGTCCGTCGATCTCATTCCGATGCCTATTGCCGTGTTGTTAACAACCCCTCTTCTGGCCTACCTTGCGTGATCATCCAGCTAGTTACTAGCTCATAACCCATGTCGTTAAACCCAGAATATTCATCATAGTTGTCTAGCTATACCACGCATACACAGTCTCCCTGTCCATGTCTGTGGAAAGAGATGAGTGCGAGGTGAGAAGCACATCAAGATAGATCCGACTGCTGGGAGTTAAGTGATTCTTTTTTTGACAGAAATCCATCTTTCCCCAGATGTAGACGATCAGACCCCAGATCCTACAGGGGTATAATGCAGGGAAGTGAACCAGGCGGAGATTGTCCTAAGCCCGGATGCTGTCCGATCCCCGCCGCGGAGGGGCTCCGAAACCTCATATAATACCTGAATCTAGTTACCGGATGATGTCCGACTTGTTTACCTAGGGGACATAATATGGCAACTAGATTTGAAGAGGCACAGATCAATAGGGAACTCCTCTAAGTTGGGACTGGGAAGACTCGCCAGGTTGTACTGTATGTGACAGTCATTTGCAGGTCGAGGTAGTTTATCCGGTTGTAATCAACCTATGTGTAATAAAAAGTCCAAAAAGAAATTGTTTTACAATATTTAAGTCCATGAACTTTTATCTAAACCTTGACCTTCAGAACTAACCCTGTTTTCGCAATTCTCGCCGCCAATGCCATAACTGCACCAAGCAAAATAGAAGAAGCGGCAAACATCTCTGCCCCGAGGTACTTTCCACCCTGTTTGTTTATGATAGCTCCGCAGATAGCCGGACCAGTAAGGTTTGAAAAGCTGACAATACCCAGGATCATGCCCACTCGAGTACCAGTCCTACTAGGATCTGGAGTCATGGTCGTCGCGACTGCTGGAAACAGAGCTTGCAGCGCCGCTGCAATCCAGCCGTATATAATCGCAAAAACGTACAAGCCAGCGCTGGTCTCTACTGCGGCCCAGCAGTAACAGAGTAGACTCGCCGCAAAGCTAATTGGAATCAGCATGTTCAGCATACCCGTCCACTTGTCAGCGGCAATAGTCGGCATGATACGTCCAAAGATGCCGACGCCGTTGAGTATCATCAGCAGATAGATAGGCTCGGAAATACCAATGCGATCGCGAGCAAATGTTCCAAGGTAGAAGAAGGCAAAGTAGAGACCCCAGAAGTTCAGGAACATGCTCATCGAGAAGAAGATAAAGGGCAGTTCCTTAAATGCCGACGTGTCTATCCAGGGCCCGCTGGGTCGTGGTGGAAGACGAGGTTTAAACCATACAAGACACGGAACGTATGTTGCGAGCATCAAGAACCCCATCGTGCGTAAAGTCCACGGGAATCCGATGTTGTCGTAGAAGATCAGCCAGTTGATCAAAACGGGATAAACAAGGCCGCCAACCGCGGCACCAGCTGCAGCGAGACCGACTGCGAAGGCTCGGTATTTCTTAAAATACTGGGATAGAACAGCCAAGGCCGGACAGAAAGTACACCCATTTCCCAGGCCGAGACAGACGGATTGCGCAAGAAAGATCTGCCAGTATTTCGTGCCGAGCGATGTCATCATAAGACCCAGCACCTGAAGAAAGACTCCGCAGGCAAAGATGGGTCGAAAATGACCAGCATCGGTAAGTCGTCCTGCAACGACACCGACAGAGAATAAAAAGAATATTTGGACCGAGCCAATCATTGAGATGGCTGAATTGGTTTCGTCGAGAGTCTGGGAGTAATACTGCTGAAAGACTCCGAAGCCGTTGGCAACACCCCAGGTGTTAAAGAAGACGATGTGCATGAGGAAAGCATGTAACCATGCTTGAAAGCCACCATCGGGCGGAGGACTAGGCTCAGGACTTGCATTCTCTTTTTCTTGTTGAATTGACCGTTCAAGGTCGGTCGAGAGTCCATCTCCAGATGTTGGCTCCTTGTGCTGAGTAGACCACATTATGAACCAGGTATGAAGTTTAGGGAGTTATGGTAGGCAGTAATACATGATCTAAATAACCAAGCTTACGATTGAGAATTCGGCTTCAGTCCCTTTACTTATTATGTCCCTACGTCACAACTCTTTGTCGCCTTTTCCGTTTCGCCGATGTTCCCGATATTGCCATTATCCCCTGTATAGCCGATCTACCCGCTATAACCGTGCTACCCGCCCCGCTACCTCCTACCGTTGGCACGTCACGACTGCACCCACGTGCATCTCGGTAAGCAATTCTTGAAGTTGCCCGTCGCCGACCAGCAGCTCGGATCAATGTCTCGATTACAAGGCCGCAAACGCTCGCGACTTGCATGCGAGACGTGTCGAGAGCTCAAGCGCAAGTGTGACGGCGCTCAGCCATGCGCAGCCTGTGTCAGATTCGAATATGACTGCACCTACAAGGAGACGGCAAACAGCAAGAGAAGACGACCTCATGAGAGCCACAGCCGTGACATCCCTGTCCGTTCTTCCCCAGTACAGCATGACAAAGACGTCCTAGCCTCTCGCAGCGAACATGCCGCATCGTCCACAACAACCTCGCCTAATCACCTTCGTTCTTTGGAGGCAAACTCCGGAGCCGCTTTTCTACGGAGATTGGCTCTGAGGCTGGACCCTAAGAATGCTCCTCGGATGCACACTTTTGCCTGGAATGCCTTTCTCGGCGCACGTAAGACGTCGATCCCCCCAGCCTGTCGACCAATTACGGACATGCTCTCCCAAGCCGATATGCAGAGTTTGGCTGCCGTGTACTATGAAAAGATAGATCCAATCTACGGTTTTATTGAGCGCCACGACCTCGAACAGCACATTGAAGACAGATGGGCCGTTCCAGAAGAAGGGCAGAGTTATGATACTGTTCTATGCGGTATAGCAGCTCTCGGCTGCTTATATACCCAAGTCGAGCCACTCCCTCTCGAAGTTGACCTGGTGGAATCAGCACGATTCCAACTCGAGCAGACAATGTCAGATACGCCATCCGCCACCAGTGTCACTGCATGGATACTTCGGGTCGTGTATTTGAGAGCCGTGGGTACTCCTCACATGGCATGGATGGCGAGTTGCACAGCGATGCACTTGCTCGAGGCAGCTGGCTTGCATTGTGAGCCATCCGAAGAATCCGTTCTCCCGTCCGCCGGAGAAGAGGTTGGCTCGGAACTTCGGAGGAGGCTGTTGGCTGTCGCACAACACCTCAACATCTGGATCTCATTCGACATGGGCCGGTCCATGGTAACACTCTGCAATGCGACTACCGAGATGCCCTCAGCACGGCCAGGGGATTACACAATCGAACTCATGGAATTACTCCCACTCTCGGCAGACCTTGATCCCCAGAAGGCACCCAACGCGTCCGACCTAGAGTCTTCACTTTCCGCAGTTTTGAGCCGGGTTCACTCAGTACCACCTTCGATCCTAGCTCAAGTGAACTTGACGTTATGTCTCTGCCGCCGATTACAGTCTATGAACACCTCTTTCACAGGGACGATGCTCGACCAAATCCTCGCACTTACCGCAAAGGGGATCGACGCCGCCCAAGCTATCCTAGATGCACGCTCTCCTTGGCATCACATGGCCAATGTCCCTTTTCAAATCGTCTGTGTGCTTCTAGCCATCGACACAGTCTCATCGATATCTCAGCTCAAGGATGCGATGCAGTGTCTAAGCAACGTGGCTGCAGTCTACAATACCGATGCGACCAGAGAGGCGTTGAACACCGCATCTGTGCTCATCATGCTGCATCAAAAGCGAAAGGAAAAGTGCGCCTCCGACCTGAATGATGTTTTGAAATTGTTTCCGGTTGTTCCGCTTCAGGAGGTCTCGGTTGAGTTGCCATCGCAGCAGGCAGACGATTTTAGGTGGTTGAATAGCTTGGCAGGGGACTTGTCCAGTCTTGATTATTCTGATTTTGATCGGTTTCTCTTCCCCGCTATGTTTTAGATGGGATCCAGGCTCGTTGTCTCAAACTGAGGGTTTGAGACTGGCATAGCATGGCGAATTATCAACATTGAACCATGAACAACGCATTGTCATTAATGTACATGTACGTACGAATAATCATATAAACAGGCCCTCAGTTCCTTACAGTTGAAGCTGCGAAGCACAGAAACGGTTTTATTTGACGAAAAGCGTTAAAACAACGGCTCAACACTCGGGCCGATCGCTTTCGGACCATCGGTCCTCGCGGTCGGCACGCCGAGAACCCACATCAAACATCCAACCAACACAGCACTGGAGTTTATACAACTTATACAGGGCAATGGATTAACGATATATTTATGCGAGTGATCCGGATCGCCTCGCGCTGAGGGTCGAGATATTGCTCCCTCTCATTAAGCACGACTCAAATGTTGCAAGAACCAGCTCACATGATCGACATGGCGACCCCGACATCCGGCGGGAATGGCCTCAGACGCGCCGCTTGTGATCAATGCCGTACGAGCCAATTTTTCCAAGTATGAGGATCTGACACTGATTTAATACAGGGCAAAAGAAGTTGAAATGCACAGGGGAGGAGGGGACATGCTCCAGGTGTGCTCAACGACGGATACAATGCACATACTCGGCGCAAAAAGCGAGGGGGAGACCTAGGAAATCAAGATCAGAGAGCTCGCGCAACGATGACAACACCATAAGCATATCCGACTCGCCCGAAGTCCCAGAGACAGGTATATATACCACAAACATTCACGCCCAAGACCAGTTCAGCCAGCAGCACTGGGAGTTTGACAATCCCGCCATGAATGCATCCAGTGGCTCGAATTCGGAGAATATCTTTGGAGAGTAAGTAAGAATCCTCATAGGACTACCGCGGAGCTATATAAGTACTCACAGACACAGGTTATGTGAACTACCACAAACGTTCGATTACCTTGATCCACAACTTGCACCGGCATCAGACCAAGTATCCTCGGCTAAAGACATGAACTCGTCTTGCGCGTGTGTTATTATTTTGTCTAAAACACTGGACGAGGTAAAAGCAGGTCACGAAGCAGAGTTCCCTGCCAACTTACGGCCCCTTCGCGATGCAGTGCAGAGCGCGACCATGGCCATCGACTGCCTGATATGTCCGCGCCAGTACCTCTCCGCCATGCAAAATGGCCTCTTACTCTGTACGCTCGTCATGTCCATGGCCCATGGCTACGTCAAAGTCGCAAAGAACATCGAAACCGAGGAAAAGAGGGCGACGCAGGCCAACGAGAAAAAGACACTGGGGATAGGAGACTCCTCGGGGGCACCCAGCTGGGGATCCTGCCCTTTCGTTCTCGAAACCAGCGCGACCGAGTGGAAGACAATCGCCCTAAGGATGGTTAAGGCAGAGATGCACGGCGTTTCCGACTCGTCGCGACCTTGCTTCACGGCCATGGTTGACAGACTGGAGAGGCGGCAGCGGGAGTGGCATACCAACCCACCGGGAACGGGTTTCCCGGACTCGTATCGCATCACTGATGGGCAACCCAAGCCGCCGTGTTTGTGCTTGTTAGAAGATGCTAAAAAGACAGTTATCTCTTTGGATCCCATACTACTGGACATAGCTTCATGATACCGTAGACTCATTACACAATTGTTGGGTAATTCCCATAACCTGGCATATTGAAAAGCCGATGAACTTGAAAGCGCCCGAGAGAAAGAACATTATGGCTTGGTCTGGGGCGAGGTCTTAATCAGGGAATGAAACTCAATGTAATCGATTCGCGCATGTCCAGCCTTTATAGCCTAGATCTAACCCAATCATCAACAAACTCCGTCTTGGCCCTTTTGATTTCCTCTCGTCTTACTTCTTCTCCAAATACTCCTTCCATCCAATTTCCTGCAATTTAGCAGCCTTAGCCTCGACTTCTTCGCTCATGGTTCTCTGGTAGTCCGCCATCGCTTGCCTGTACTTGGCATCACCCGCTCCTAAGATCCGGACAGCCAGCAAGCCAGCATTGGTCGAGTTATTGATTCCTACAGTCGAGACAGGTGTACCACGTGGCATTTGGGAAAGTGAAACCAACGAATCTTGGCCTCCAAGGTGCGTTGCTCTTACAGGAACACCGATAACAGGTAGGGGCGTCTCGGACGCAAGCATGCCAGGGAGCGCAGCGGCACCACCAGCTGCCGCAATTAGCACCCGAATACCGCGTTCAGCAGCAGACTTGGCCAGTGCACTCATGGTGTGCGGCGTTCGATGAGCTGAGGTAATGGTTAGATCGTAGGGGACGCGGAAGTGCTCAAGAATCTCGAACGCCCCCTTGAGGACAGGGAGGTCTGAATCGGATCCCATCGTCACAACAACCAATGGGTTCTTGGTGTCCCGAGAAGAAGTAGAAGCAGCAGGAGGCTGTTGAGTAGTCGTAGGAGCAGTAGGACGCAATTGGGCTGAAGCAGCGTCGAGGCGGCCTTGGCGAATGCTGTCGACCTCCTTGATAAGAGGGGCAGCCAGCTGCTCAAGATTGGCCTCGGGGGAGTAAGACGTAATTGTAACGTGTCCAATCTTGCGCCCAGGCTTTGACGACTTGCCATACAGGTGTAGGAAGATGTCCATGTCGTCGTGGTAGTGTGTGTGGGTCAGGTCGACCAGAGCATCGTGAGATTCTTCTTGAGCGCCTCCGAGAATGTTGAGCATGATGGCGCCGGCTACCCGCGGCTGCAGCTTGAGAGAAGGAGGTACGATATCGAGAATGGAATACAGCTGGGCCTTGTACTGGGAAAAGCTTGGGACACTTTCAATTGTGTAATGTCCCGAGTTGTGGCTAGAACAGGTCTCGTCAGTACTACCGCAGCATACACACAAGCTCACATTGGAATCACTCACGGCCTGGGAGCAACCTCATTGATAACCAACTCATCTACTGCACGTGAGCAAATGTCTCTAGCAAGGTCTTCTTGTGCTCAATAACTTACCGCCCTCAAGGAGAAACATCTCCACCGCAAAGACACCCCTGCCCTTGAGCGTCCGGACGACGTCAGAAGCCACCTTTTTGGCCTTCTCGCCAACTTCCTTGGACGCTTCTCGGGGCGGCAAAAACACTTTGGTGCAGATTGATTCCTCGTGGACTGTCTCAACCGCTGGGTAGGCATAGACGTCCTTGGTGTTACCCTCATCGTCCTCGGTCCTCACGACCATGACTGCCAGCTCCTTGATGAAGGGCTGGAACTTCTCGGCGTACAGAGACAATTGGCCCATATCATTGACGGCCTCGGGGAAATCCTCCGGGCCATTCACCTTGAAATTGCCACGGCCATCGTAAGAACCCTTTCGCGCTTTGAGCATGAAGGGAAAACCAAAAGTCTTAGCCGCCTTCTGCAGGGACTCCAGCATGGTGGTTCCAGACTCAATGGCAATCTGGGGGGCAATGGGAATTCCTGCCTTGCCAAAGTGCTCCTTCTGGAGGTATTTGTCCTGGATCAGGCGCAGAGTGTCCCATGAAGGATGCACAGGCACTTTCTTGATCTTCCCGTCGACCTCGACGCCCTTGGTGGCGATCTCCTCAAGGACTTCGGTGTTGATGTGCTCGATTTCGACGGTGAGAACATCGCAGCGCCTGGCAAGCTCTCGAATCTTTTCGGGGTCCTTGAATGAGCCGGCAACGTGCTTTTCATTCTGGTTAATCTGCTTGGTGGGGCAACCCTCTTCGTCGAGGACCACGATCTCAATGCCGAGCAGCATGGCCTGCTCCTGGAGCATTCGACCAAGCTGCCCGCCGCCTAGCAGGCCGAGAACCGGTTTCTTTGCCATTGCGCAAAAAAAAAAGAAAATTGTTGTGAGTGCTGGTGTAGATATCTCGGTCTTTCGGCGGTTGGCGGAGGGAATTGACTTCTAACTTTTCGACCAGGGTCATTTCGACATGGAGGGGCACTTGGAAGAAACTTGATCCGAAGTGACGTAAAATTCAGCTCCGATTTTCGCACCTGATTCGGCAAGAAGCGGAGCCACATTTCGGGATTCGGGAGGCTTGACGGCCTACGCCACAGCACAGTGCTGTGTGTACTTGGTATCAGGAGAACCAAAGGTATTGTTCTCCTAGCCAAAAGATCAAGGCGATATATCGAGTAAATTTGATGAAGCCGGTGCAGTGCGCGGAAGAGGAAGAAAGTGAAAGAACATTCACCTCTTACCACCCCTGACAGTCTTAGGCATAACCTGGTTTTGCAGCTGAGGTTATACTGATCTGAGAAAAACAATTTTGCCCCAAGAGGGTGATGTATTTCTACGCCACAACATCTCCTTTTAAAAATTACTACCTAAGAAGAGGAAGGATGATGATGATACCGTTCTTGTAAGGACGGACAGGTTCTGAATTTCAGTGTGCTGATCTGACTGCGATCCTTGGGAATTCCCATTTAGCGGGCAGGGAAGCCTCAAAGATATCCCAAGCACTGTCCGGGGTAATTAACCCTTCGAATGCTTCGTCACCTTCATTCCAACCTGGCCACATTTCGAGAGCCCGAGACTTGAGCAGTCGGCGCCTTGCTAGTGCAACGATCACAGACCTGTTGTACCGATAAACGCGTCTCCTATCCTCCTTGTCATAATGATATATGGCCCGCTCCTTTGCCACGTCCAGTGTTAGCCCGAGGTCGAGTTTGATGTCCGCCAGTGTTGCTCCAGCATGGTCCTTGGTCTCCAATACCTAACGCAGTTCTCGCTGACCATTTCGCAACTCGATGAAAACCCTCAGAAAGGCTATATCGCCCGCATCCCAATAACCGTGCGGTCCCCGCTCCTTGAATGTTCCGACCATGACCGATGAGGCGATGAGCGGGTCGTGGTGAGGTCGGGGAAGCGGAACGCAGCTAAGGTGGGTGTTCCATTCCTCGAAGATGTCATCGAAAAAGTCGCGGGAGTAGCGTGCGGAAACTTTGGAGTCACGAGGGTTCGGTGGGCGTGGACGGGACAAGATGTATTGTTGGGTGAGAATCCAAAGGTCCCGGCGTTCGCTGATGGACAGTCCAGAAGCATCATAGATGTGTGTGTGGGAATGTACGATGTAGGGACAAGTTTGCTGGGACATCTATGACTTGCAATTAGAACAGAGAACAGAGAACTAACAAAGGTCATTGATACCGTTGCAGACCGATAAAAACGAGATGGTGATGGATGTTTAGTTAATTCATAGAACTGCCAAACAAGATGGATGTGATGGATTGGGTTTGATGGGTGAAGAAAATGGTGAACGTCTCGTGCTTGTCAAATGGTTGTTTTCGTTTCCAACCTGCCGCTTTCTTGTCTTGCGCTTCAATGAGCAGGCGCAGGAGGGGTTCTCACAACGCACCTGACTTGCGCCGGGAGGTGAGTAGGAACAGAACATCACAACCAAAGTATAACAAAAGCCACCGGTTAATCACTTCATGACTCAGTGTTGGCAAATGCTCTTCATGTGTATCCTTGGAGACCATCAGCTCCCTGAACCAGCTTCATATCTCAGCAGGCCTCCCCGGCAATTTTACGTCCTAACCTAGTCAATGAAGGAGCAACCGGTGTCCCTTCGAATTGCCTTCTTTCTTTGCCACTTAATTGGATTCAAAAGGCAGCGGCAAGGGGGGTGGTAACGCCTCGCCTTTAAAGTGTGTTTCCAGCGCGCAAGGGATTGATCCCTTTAGTTGCACAGAAATAACCATCGAGTCATGAGAAGGGATATGATCTTTCTTCAACTTACCCCTCGGTCTAGATAATCTAGCCGTGGATCTAGTAGAGAGTCTTGACCAAAGAGATACCACCTAGGAGAGAAGAGCCGTGACTGATATATTGGTAAAACGTTGGTGTTGGGCAGCGCTGCTGCCTAATCGGTGGTAGGTCAGCTGTACACTTGATTACTGCAATCAACGAATCAGCAACAGTACGGGCATGGTGTGAGCAAATGTGGCTGTATCTAAAACTGCGGCTGAGGACGACCCAAGTCTTCCGAGTTTGGGCTCCGAGTCCCAGATGTTTCCGTCGGAACTTGTCTCCGTAATGCACCACTGACTAGGTACAGCAATGTCCAATCCGAATGACTATACGGTCGGATGGATCTGTGCGATTGTAACCGAGTATGTCGCTGCCCAAGCTTTTCTCGACGAACAGCACGAGGGACCAGAGTTTGTGTCCGTCAACGATAATAACGACTACACGTTGGGAAAGGTGGGGAAACACAATGTCGTCATTGCCGTTCTCCCTTACGGAGAATACGGGCTATCTTCCGCCTCAACCGTCGCGAGAGACATGCTTCACAGTTTTCCCAACGTCAGAGTCGGTCTGATGGTTGGTATCGGTGGTGGCGCCCCAAGCTCCAAGCATGACATCCGCCTTGGGGACGTCGTAGTGAGCGCTTCTAGCAAAGGATCTAGCGTCTTACAGTACGACTTCGGAAAATCTATTCAAGGCCAGGAATTCCAAGAGACGGGGTTCTTGAATCAGTCGCCCTCGATTCTGCGAGCAGCTGTAAACGGACTCATGGCACAGTATGAGAGCGAAGGGCACCGGCTTAACGGAAGCATCAATGAAATCTTGGAGAAGAAGCCGAGGCTGCAGAAGAAATACAAGCGACCTGAGCCAAATACAGATAGGCTATATCGGCCTGGAGTCCTCCACCCCGTCAACAACAACGATTCTGGTTGTGTAATCGCTTGTGGCGATGATCCATCAGTACTAGTAGTGCGACCCCAACGGGCTAAAGACCGAGATAATCCGACTATTCACTATGGACGGATCGCGTCGGCCAATAGGCTTATGAAGGACGCTCTAATTCGGGACGAATTTGCAACAAAGAAAGACGTTCTCTGCTTCGAGATGGAAGCGGCAGGTTTGATGAACCACTTTGCCTGTCTGGTTATCCGTGGCATCTGTGACTATTCCGACTCGCATAAGAATAAAGAGTGGCAAGGATATGCAGCAATGACAGCCTCGGCATACGCCAAGGATCTACTCTGTCGTCTTGCCCCAAATAGGGTTGAAGCTATGAACAAGATCAGCGAAGCCATATCAGGTGAGTCCTACCAGTCTGCAAGCCATCTTATTCTTAAAGCAGTCACTCGAAGCCGGCACTTGTAACTCTTCCAGCGTGCATACTGTGCATTGGTAGCTGATATCCTCGACCCACAGATTTAAAGAACGAGGTCTCTGATACATCGAGAAAGGCTGACGCAATTCTTCATCATCAG
This sequence comes from Fusarium decemcellulare, assembly GCA_013266205.1. NCBI lineage: Eukaryota > Fungi > Ascomycota > Sordariomycetes > Hypocreales > Nectriaceae > Fusarium > Fusarium decemcellulare. The sequence continues at coordinate 36,202 of JAAGWO010001146.1, read as the reverse complement.
CGGACGCAAGAGCAAAACGACATGTTGGATTGGCTCACCCCAGTTGACTACGGCTCTCAACAAAGCGACTATTTCGGAAGGCGACAGCCAGGGACTGGAAATTGGCTCCTTGAGTCGGCAGAATTCTGCACGTGGCTGGAAAATAGCAACCAGACGTTATTTTGCCCGGGCATTCCTGGGGCGGGCAAGACCATTCTGACTTCGGTTGTGATTGATGACATGACGTCAAGGTTTTGTTGGAACACGAACATTGGCATTGCCTATATCTACTGCGATTTTCGACGACAGGACCAGCAGAACGTTGTTGACTTGCTGGCTAGTCTACTGAAACAACTAGCCCAAGGTCGACCTTCTCTTCCGGCGGCGATGAAATCTCTTTACGCAAAGCACAAGAAGGATCGTACGAGTCCTTCGTTAGAAGAAATCTCGTCGACCCTTCGAATGGTGTCCGAGATGTACCAAAGAGTCTTCATCATCGTCGACGCACTTGATGAATGCCGAGCATCTAATTTATGCAGAGGCAGATTCTTGTCAGAGCTTTTCAACCTCCAAACTCATTGTGCAGTCAACCTTTTTGCGACGTCAAGACCTCTTACAGATATAACTGCTCGCTTTGCTGGGTCATTGTCGCTACCCATCTTTGCCACTCAGGAAGATGTGGAGAGATATTTGGAGGGCAATCTAGGGAACCTACGATCCTGCGTCAAAAGGAATCAGCAGCTAAAGGACAGCGTCAAGAAGGAAATATTAGAAGCGGTCCAGGGAATGTACGCAGTCACATAGTGGTTTAAGATGTGAATGTGCTAACGATTTGCTAGGTTTATCTTGGCGCAGATCTACCTTCAATCGCTCGAGGACAAGGTAACAGAGAATGAAGTCCGACAAGCATTGCAAGCGATACACCACAAAAAGCAGGCGTCTGGAGGGGATAGAGAAAAATTGCTGTCAAGTGCATATGATGAGGCAATGGAGAGAATCAACCGACAGGAACAGGGCCTCCAGAAGCTTGCGATGCGAGTCCTCTCGTGGATTACTTGCGCCAAGCGACAACTCACGACAAAAGAGTTACAGGATGCGCTTACAACGAAGCGAGACAACCGAAGTTTAGACCCCAGAGATGTGATACGTATTAAAGAAATGGTCTCGGTATGTGCTGGGCTAGTCACGGTGGACAAGGAAAGTCGCATCATTCGGCTCGCCCACTACACGACGCAGCAATATTTCAACGACAGGCGCTACAGATTGTTCCCTAATGCGGAAGCTCACATCACGGCGACTTGCGTTACCTACCTCTCATTCAGCGCCTTTGAGAAAGGACCCTGTCAGACCGGCAGACAGTTTCGGGAAAGGCTACAGTCACATCGATTCTACGACTATGCTGCACGGAACTGGGGGCACCATGCCCGCGAGACTTCCTTGCAGGACGGCCGGCTAGTAGTGGATTTTCTCGAAAGTGACACGAAAGCTTCGGCTTCTAGGCAGGCCATGATGGCATCTGGATATGAAACCCACTACAACCAAATATCGCCTTCAACAGTGTCAGGTCTGCATCTTGCAGCAGACTTTGGGCTGGGCGAGTCGGTTTCGAGTTTACTGAGTCGCGGACATGATCCAAATGCCATGGACACTTATGGACGAACTCCTCTGTCGTGGGCAGCGCAGAGAGGACATGACATGGTCGTACAACAGCTACTCACCGCAGAAGGCACAGGCTCGGACCTCAAGTGCCGATGTATGATCCTTTCAGGAGGAATAGCCAGGGTCGGGTCATCATTGTGGATGATTGAGTCATCATCTGCGTGTCTGTTACTCGACGGCCTGGCGGTCAACAGATGTGGTGCGACGCCACTCTGGTATGCCGCCTTGAACGGCCATGACTCGACGGTTAAACGTCTGTTGGCTGAGCGCAGCGTCAATCCAAACTCTAGGGATGATCATTTTGGTACTACACCTCTGTGGTGTGCTTCAGGAAACGGTCATGAGACAACAGTCAGGCTTCTCGAAGAGAAGGGTGCCGGTCTAGAGGATCGCGATTCTCGAGACGCATGGACGCCTCTCTCTATCGCAGCATGGAGGGGGCACGAGACGGTGGTGAAGCTACTACTTGCAAATGATCATGTGAATCCGGACTCGACTGACAGTGGTGGTCTAACCCCGTTGCAAAGAGCAGCACAGGAAGGCCATAGCGCCGTGGTTAGGCTTCTCCTTGCTGATAATCGTGTCAATCCTAACTCTAAGGATAAGGACGGCGGTACAGCCCTGTATCAAGCAGCTGATGGCGGGCACGAAGCGATAATCGAAATGCTCCTCGAGAGAGATAGAGTTGACGTGAATGCCATAGAATCTTTCCTCGGACGCTCACCACTGCATTTGGCTGTCGCAAACGGTAAAGATGGGGTAGTTAGACTCCTACTGGCCGCCAAGGGCGTTGATGTGGACTGTAAGGATTCCGAGTACAGGCGGACTCCTCTGTCGTTTGCCGCAGACAAGGGTTCGGCCACGGTGATTGAGCTACTACTTGCTACGGGCCAGGTCGACGTCAACTCTCAGGATAGGCAGGGTCGGACTCCGCTGATTCTAGCCGTAAGGGCAAGCCACACGGCGGTCGTAAAACAGTTGCTCACCCACAATACTGTCAACCTAGATCACAAGGATGGATTTGGTCAAACGGCGCTGATGTTCGCTGCAAGACGTGGGTTCGAGGAGGTGGTTAAGTTACTGCTTGACAAGGGAGCTGACATCGAGTTGTCGGATAGCGAAGGCCGTACACCACTAATGTGGGCTGCTTACTGTGGAAAAGAGAATGTCGTCAAGCTGTTACTTGAGAAGGGTGCCAGCATCACGTCGAAAGATGTCAAAGGTCGCACGCCGTTGTCGTTGGCTGCCGAAAAGGGTCATGAGGCCATTGTAAAGCTGCTGCAGTTGCAAACGGTAACGTATAACTATTTCAACTTGTATGTACTTTAAGTAATAATGGTTTGTAGTCTATTAGCTATGTACTGAAATGTGTTTATTTAATATGCTTCTATAGCTAAGGTTCAACGAATCATGAGCAATATTGCAGAGAAATGCATCTTGCTTAAGGGTTAGCTCTTGAGCTGTGGTGAGCTTGAGGTATGGGCTTTTTGGGCAAATCATATGACCTTTAATATATAATTGGAGATATCTGATTTGATGTAATGACTAATCCGCCGTATTCTTTTCCCCAATAAGGAAACCCAAGGACAACAGGCGCAGAGACTCCGTTACCGGCATCCAATGATCAACGTGATACAACCCACCTGCTTGCAGCCCTCGATGATCAAAATAAACCAGACAATCTAGGCTTCTTAGTAAGGTTCGGTCCATTTGTCAGCGAGGATGTATTTGAAAGCTGCGCGGAATCCATCAATGTTGTACTCTCGCACTCAATCGTCCCTCTCTAACAACTGGCACTAGTACCAAACATTGTAAAAAGCTTGTAAAAAGTTAGCCTAGAGACCGAATATGGCTGACCTGGATGTTATTCGCTCGGTGAACAGCGGCCGTGTCGGTGCCGTTTTCGAAGTGGATGACGACAACGACCGTGAGAGCAGAGTGACAGACGCTCGCCAACGGGATATCGAGTCTACGCTACCGCCATGGATATGTGTTCTCGGAGCATTTTTGTTTGCGATTCCTTCATTTGGTAAGTTTTCTTCGATAAGTATAAGCAAGCCAGCGCTAAGCTAAGCGGTTTAGGATTCATGCAATCCGTGGGGACACTGCAGTCCTACCTCAAGTTGAATCAGCTTAGCGAGTATTCAACTGGTGACATTGGATGGATCACGGGGATGTACATGTTTCTCAGCTACTTCTTCAACATCCAAGTCGGACCAATCTGTGACCATTACGGGCCAATGGTCGTGGGCCCCATTGGCGTAATCATGACAGTTGCATCATTCCTCGTCCTTGCAGAATGCAACACATACTGGCAACTCATGCTCTGTCTAGGCATCTTTGGTAGCTTGGGAGGCGCTGTGATTGCCACAGTGGCCATGTCTGTCATAGGGAAGCTATTCACTCGCCGCCAAGGCCTGGCCATGGGGGTTGCCCTGACAGGTTCTTCAGTCGGCGCCATCCTGTTCCCGATGCTACTAAGATCGACCCTTGCAAGGCTCGGCTGGCGATGGGCTATCAGAATCCTGGCGTTCACCATCGCAGGTATCATTATTCCAGGTCTCCTTTGCTTTGTGCCGTTCGAGAAGCTCGCCCGCAGCTTACCGAACCATGCGGCTTCGAGAAGTGGTGGCCCTGCTGGCGTCGTTATCAACTTTGCCGCCTTTCGATCGACCCCCTTTTCCTTTGTCACGGGAGGATCATTTCTATTGGAATTCGCAATCTTTGGCATTGCCGGACTTTTGCCAACTATCGCCACCAACACGGGCTTTAGTCCAGAGGATGGATATACACTGCTGTCCATCCTTGGCGTCGGCTCATGCATTGGGCGGATTCTCCCCGGGCTTTTCGGTGACCTCGTCGGCCCCTTTAACGTCATCCTGATCATGACGGCAACAACTCTGCTGTTTATGGCAACATTATTTATTCCCTTTGCCAACAAGTCCGAGTCTGTGCTATATGCCTTCTCTGCCTTGTGGGGATTTGGTTCTGGGTCGTTTCTTTCAGTAACTCCTGGTAAGCTGCGAAGGTCCAATGATCTCACTTGAAACTAACCATTTCTTAGTCTGCGTAGGCAAGACTTGTGAGGCCAGAGATTATGGAAGGTTTTATGGTAAGTGCTGGTACACAGTCTTCTGCATCGGTACTGACCAGGCTTTAGGAACATGGACATTCTTTGTGAGCTTCTCGGTGCTGCTGGCTATACCCCTGAGTGGTCTTTTACTCGACAGCATGGGGACTCAGGCCCTTGCAGGGTTGTTGACCGCCGTCGTATTCCTCGGAGGTGTTTGCTATGTGGCCGCACGAGCACTGATGGTGGGCAAACTGCTTTCACCAAAGATTAAGATGTAGTCTTGGGCTCGCGTTGTGCTCTTGGTCCACCTTTTTCAGCTGGATGAGATATTACAGGCAATGTTCTACATTCTTTGATTCTATTGTTACTTTGACTTGTTTCTATCTATTGCTAGCACTTATAATACACCCCAGCCCCTTTTACCTCTTTCGGTACCAGATCCGGGACTGCCTCGTGTTCCTAATCTTACGCTGCAACTGGAACACGCCGTACATGAGCGCCTCTGCGGTTGGAGGACAACCCGGCACGTAGATGTCGACCGGGAGAATTCTATCGACGCCCCTGAGAACACTGTAGCTATAGTGGTAGTACCCTCCACCATTGGCGCAAGACCCCATGCTAATGACCCATCGGGGCTCAGGCATCTGGTCATAGCACTGTCGAACCGCCGAGGCCATCTTATTGGTAACTGTTCCTGCTACGATCATGACGTCTGATTGTCGGGGGGAGGCGCGGAAGATGATTCCGAGGCGGTCTTGGTCGTATCGGGGCATCGAGACGTGCATCATTTCGATGCCGCAGCAGGCGAGGCCAAAGGTCAATGGCCAGAAGGAGCCATTGCGAGCCCAGGCAGCTATTGAGTCGAGACTTGTTCTACAATGATAATTAGCTATACACCTGACAAGAGAATGGAGCGCCTACAGAGCATATTCCACGAGCCCCTGTGGTTTGACATCGGCTAGGACGCCTGGGTGTTCCGACGATGACTTTTGCCGTTGCTGCTGCGAGCCGAGGCAGACCAATGCTCGGTCAGCTCTTGTCGAAGGTTTGGGAACAATCAAAGAAGTTGTCAAGGCCAATGGCCGGAGTGCAGCTGTGCAATGGTGTGTAAGTCAGTGACGCACAGAACCAAGACAGCTGGAACGGGACTCACATCTGACAACCGGTAATCGAACCATGGTCAATCCAAACCCCCAATCTCGATACAATGAGAATACCTGCAAGAAAGAGAAATCATTGGACTGGGTCCGCAACATCCGACCCTTGGTTATATATGATCGGGTTCCGTGTAGGTCCCGGGCCGGGAAATAACCACATGGCTCCACTTAAATGATGCCAGCCTCGGAGAAAACACACATTGTCATCTTGCACCTCCTTTTTAGTCTCGAATGGCAATTCCCCGATTCGTAAATGGCGGAACCCAAGGCTTCTGATTGCCCGGTCTGTCGGCGTCCTATTGCTTCCGCTTACCAGGAGCGCCAGAATGCGTGTCCCTTCTGTCAGCGCTGTTTCGGGAGAGTCGATGTTGCTCGGCGCCATGCCCGGTCCTGTCCGGCACGGGGAAACCGGCCTCTGCCGAATGCAAAGCGTGGTAGAAGACTACGGGCCTGCGATACGTGTTCTAGGGTAAAGGTTTCTTGCAACTCGGAGCTACCATGTGCGCGCTGTGCCTCTCGGGGCATCCCTTGCAAGTACAGCTCGCTCTGCCATGACCCTTCCCATCGACCCCGGCCGCCAACCACTCGCGACACCGAGCCTGCTCGAGATAATCGCCTCAGTTTGCCGTTCCTACTTCGAGCAAGCGACCCGCAAAAGGACTCAATGGTTCATGTCATGGCAACGGAACCCGAAAGGGACTCAGAAACGCTCCGAGTATGGAGACACCAGAATCTGCCCGCCACGGATTGGCTTTCAGAGACAATCGACCCAAGCTTTCTTCTTCTGGACTTTTCTGGCATGCTTTCTGACACTACAGAGAGTTATCAGGGTGTTCAAGAGGATTCCAATCCCTTGTCGATCCGTCTCGAACCCTTTGAAATTCCAACGGATACCTTCTCAGCTCAAATAAACACCCTGACATCGCAACTCCAAGCTCTAGCTGTCCGTAAACCGCATCTGAAGGAAGCGTTTGAGCGCAGCTGTCAGAGAGGCTTCTTCACGTCCACGCATTTCCAAAATATCCTGACAGCTTACTTTCGCCTCCGCCATTACCACGTTACCTTTATCCACTGGCCGACGTTTGATCCAGAAAAGATCAGTCTCCACCTATTACTGGCTGTGATAATGATGGGCGCCACTGGTTTACAACACCGAGATTATGATCAAGATCCCATCGTCACAGCTCCATTGCTTGAGCTGGCAGAAGTCTACATCTTCGCCGAGCTGAAGAAATGGGTCAAGAGGGCTGCTGATTTGGCCAGCTCGCCTGAGGGAATTGAGATTTGCCAAGCAGCTGTCTTGTTTGTGGCCCTACAGAATAACACCAACAGCGTGGAAACGCGTCAAAGGATTGGGACCAAGAGGAACCCAATGCTCATAGCCCTCTTGCGGACAAGCGGGTTGGTTGGCTTCAAGCATCGTATACCGCCGCACGAGACTACCTGGTCACAATTTCTGCACCAAGAGATCTGCATTAAAGTTGTATCATGGGCTTTTATGAACGACAATATCTTGGCAATGTTTTGCAACCACCCTCCGGTCATGACTGTCAAGGAAATGTCGGGCCATCTCCCCTGCCCCATGTGGCTCTGGGAGGCAGAGCCAGAAGAATTCGAGGCACGAAAACACGAGCTTCAAGTCGATTCCTATCCTTCATGTTTTAGCGAGGCCGTCTCAGGCCTTCTGGGCGATCAGTGGACAAACTCAATAGCAGCGTCGTTTGCAAAACTGGATGTCCTCCATCTCCACCTTCTCATCTTCGGTATGTCAAGCCACAGGACCCTGATCCTTCAAGGCACTGAAATACTGACCTGGCATCTACCAAAGCCCTCCAGCCAGCCATATTTCACTATCGAACGTCCATGCTACCACCCAGTTCTTCCGACATTCTGCTGCGCGCGATAGATCGCTGGAGCTTACTCTGGGCTGCCGCTTACGAACGTATTCCGGTGGATGAGAGGAAGTGGATTGGTCTTGCGAGGTATGCGCCCGAGCTGGCCGTCCTATCCAGGCGGATCATACAAGTTACCGGAACCGAAGGCGGAAAGGAGTCGAGATATCTACAGGGCACTGCGAGCTACAACACAGCCGATTTGCACCAATTTATCCGGCAATATGGCCTGGAGGACAAGTTTTGATAGACAAGGCCACGACAGGGCTGGGTTGAAAACCGGACTGAACATGTTGGTTACTTGTACAAAACTTGATTTTACACAATTCCTGCTCTTCATTGGAATTCTAGCCAGCCCAGGTTGTCCATGTCTTGACTCAACCATATCCCAAGCGCAGAATCAATGTTCAGTGGGTCGAGCTGTGCAAGATCGAGAGACGCCATCTGTTGCTGATCTTGCGCGGTCGGCGACGCCATGTTCTGAAAAGTACGATGAAAGCCTGCGAAGCCCGTTAGCATGGCTCTTACACGATCTTTGCAACTAGAAGTACCTTGGGACAGTGAAAGATCAATTCGACTTCTCAGTTCTTGCAGAGTCAAGATGGCCCGGTCTGCTGCCGGGATCTGCGCCTTGTAATACTCAAGTATAACCAGGCAATGGTTCCAAGCCATATCGAAGGAAGCTAGAGTTGCGGCATCGACGGCAGGGCAGATTCGGGCGGCTACGATAGTGACGGCCGAAGCAAATGTGACTACAACTCGGTCAGCCAATGTCCAATGTTCATGACAATCCAGATCTCTCACAGTATACTGAATGCCAGGCCGAGCTTCTGTAGGTAATTTCGAGATTGGCGTGGATGTTTTCGATCATCTGGAGTGCTGTCGAGACGCAAAGGTTGCAGAATCGTCTAACTAGACTCATATCGACAGTCTCGATACCCAGAGACGAAGACGAGGACAGAAACTTGGAGGGGAACTTGGTCGTGAGGAGTAGGAGCGGTCTCAACAAGAGCACTCGAGTATATAGACTTCTGTACCCAAGGTTAAATCCAGCGTTTCTAACAGTAAGAAACATGACCATACCTGCAGTGTAATATCTGCTTTTGAATAACGACGCTCACTTCTTGCTGCCTCGCCATCGGCTCTCGTTCGGGTTCGAGACGCAGATACGCCGGGATGGATTCGGAGAACTCATCAATGCGCCTGTTGAGAGTCAAGACATCCGAGATGATCTGCTGTACGCTAAAGTCTTTCTCAGTCATGGTATCAACGCTCTTGCTTGGGTGCGGAGCGTTAAAGTTGAGAAGAATATCGTCGAGAATGAGGAACAATTTAGAGGACCAGACAAGCAATCCTAGTCGAGATGGTATGCCTTGCGGCTGTGTCCCTTCACCGTCGAGAGACAAGTACTCATCATCGATCAGTGATGGGAACGGGACATTCCAGCTGGTCGATATCATGGCTGGTCTTCCAAAGGTCATGCTCAGGAGCCTACAAAGCATTAGATTTCCATGCAAAGAAAATAGTTCCAAGAATGGTCATACTTGTCTAGAACCAAGCATGTATGCCAGACTCTGCGTCTCATTTCCCGGCTCATCTGACTCTGCTTCTGATTGGGTGATTCGACGTGTAAACCCACGGATTGAGCAACTCGAATTGCCATGCCAATGACGTTCCAACAGCGAGTTGCTTGCTGGGTAGATTGGAGATAGACACCAGTCAAGAGAAGCATCTGGACCTGGGGTAGCGACATGGAGTCGAGTACCTCAAACCGGTAAATCGACCTCGACCGTTGATAGAACGTCTGCGCAAGCGATGCTCTGTTCGAGGCCGGGACAGATTCGCTAAACTTGCATCCGATAGCCAAGACAAGATTCAGTGTCGAAGAAAAGATGGCATCATCCATCTCGGCCCTGGGATTGGGCATCTCACTCTCCTCCGCAGACCATAGCAGGCCATACTTTTTCATGAAAGATGTCTTGTGCAGCACTGGAAAGACGGGGTGCACAAACTCCCAGAAACATCGGATAAAGTCATCAGTAGTTCGACGAGGAGGAAATACGGATGCAGCGGGGTCCTTGTCGCGTATGGCCTCTGGGATGGCGATGGATGTCGGTTGATCATCTGGCTGTTGTTCTAGTTCAGGCTCAAGACTCGTAGCTTCATCGGGACGTGCGGTTTGTTTGTGAGCGAACTGTACAAATGCAATTGTCGAAGACGGGCCATATAAGCACTCGCTGTCGGTTGTTGAAGAGACGGTTGCTAGTCCATCTACGTTGCTTGCATATCGTGATGTGTTTGGTGAGTATCCAGCTGTGGAGGCGCCCTGGGTGTCGGGGGAGGCCTGGTTGAAGGACGCATCATTCTGAGAAATTGCGCGATGCTCAACTAAGTCCTGTATCAATACTGATTCAATGAAGTGAGTAGGTTCATATAAATCGTCTCAGAATAAAGACTTACTTGAGCTTCTGCGCCGGGTCTCATTCCTGCACTGTTCAAGCCGCTGAAGTCGTTCCTCCAGACTGGAGATATAGCTTGAGAGATGTCAGCAGGGTCAAAAGGGAACATGGGACGAAAATTGCATACCTCGCTGAAGCACTGAAGCTCTCATAGATACAATCAGCCCCGACGCCTCGCCTATGGCATGCCGAACAAGCCGGTCGGTTCCCGTCACATCGCGTCTTGCGATCCTGGCAGCTCTTGCAGGCAGTCTGGATCCTGCGACGCTTTCGCTTCGTCCCTCTCTGACTTCTCGGGGGCGTAGCTGGCAAGGCCGACGCTGAGTGGTCTTCCTCCATAGTCAAGGATTAGGGCAGAAGATGCCGAGTCAAGAGTAAGGGGGAAGCTTTTGATGACGAGGTACCCCAGATCCGAAAAGCTGGGGCCCCGCTTCTTCTTTTGCACTAGACCGGTTCATGACTCGGCTACTCGACGCCCATAAGAGCTATTCCCGATTGGAGAGGCATTTGTGCAGGATCAGCACGCATAACTTATTAATCGAGTCATTCCTATTTGACTCATGGGCTTGACATCCACTTCTTTTCCGCATTTAAACGGCGAGAGAATTATACAGACAGGTACTCTGCAGACACTTTAGAATTGTGCAAGATGACCTTGTAGACATCAATCTCAGACTATGATAAACTAATACAAGCTCATTCTTCTGATTACATCTGCTCAAGGCCTCCAGCGGAAGGCAGGGTGCTTCCAATCCAAATCTTCGACCTCTTCCTGAGACATGCCGGCCAACTCTTCCTCCACGTTCCAGCCATCACGCTTCTTGTTGTCTCTCCACATCCAAAGCAGAGTCAGGATACTAAGAACAAGAATAGTTCCAGAGGTCGCCAAGTTCAGGCCGTTGCCGATATGATAATCGGGCGCATCCCAAGGAAGAAACGACCAGCTGGAGACCAGGCCACCAATGTTACCCAACATAACGTTCATGCCGATGGCCGCACTACGGGCCGTGTCGCTCACCACGTTTGCTGAGACCTGAGCATTGCTGAGCGCGCCATGTGAGAACATGGATGAGGCAATGAGGAAGGTTGCGCCGTAGCGGACTGTCGAGTCCTTTGAGCCAAGGAACATGGCGTAGCCGATCATGCACATTGGCGCCGTGATAATGAAAAAGATTTGGCGCTTGTCCATACGCCAGCTGAGGTACGGGAAGAATAGTGTAAAGAATGCACCGACGGCGTAGGGAGGCACAGTGTAAAGCTGCTGCTGGATCGTCGTCTTATCCATGTAGATACTCTTGATGATGGTCGGCGCGAAGAATGAGAGGCCTTGGACCGTGATGTTGGTGAGAAGAAAGATGAATGAGGTGCTGAGTGTAACGGGTGAGAGGATGCCTCGTCGCAGTTTGGTCTTATCCATCTTGTCGAGCACCGCCGTGGTTCCAACTCGTTCAGACTTGAGCCGAGCAATGGCCAGCTCTTTCTCCTCCTGGGTTAGCCATCGAGCCGTTGCTGGGCGATCAGTTAGAGTCACAAAGGCGATCAGAGCGAGGCCAATCGTGATGATTCCTTCGATAGCGAAAATCATGCGCCAACGGTGCAGACCGGCGAATGAGTCGAGGCTGAGAATTGCTGAAGCCAAGAGGCCGCCAAAGGCACCAGCGAGAGGTGCCATGACGATATAAAGGGAGAGACGAAAGACCAATTCGGCACGGCGATACCATCGAGAGAGGTAGTACGCAATACCAGGCATCATTCCTGCCTCAAAAACACCCAAGAGGAAGCGCACGCCGGCAGCTTGGGGGATCGTCTTGACAAAAGCAGTGCCGAGAGAGGAGATGCCGAAGAGAAGCGTAATGGCCGGGAGAAACCAGCCAGGACCGATCCATTTGCAAAGGATGTTGGAAGGAATTTCGAAGATGATGTAAGAAATGTAGAATGTGGTGATGACGATGTTGTAGTCGTAGCCCTTCATCCCAAGGTCGACATCGAATCCAGCAATCTTCGCATTGCCTGAGGAGAAAGTTAGGGACGCATTCAGGTCACCAATTGCAGTAAGACTGACCGATATTTGCTCGGTCAATGAAGCAGAACAAGTACAGAATCGCAACCGTCGGGATGATGTAAAGATCGATCTTTAGACACAGTCGTCGCTCGGCCACGGGGTCGTACTGGACAAGGGATTCGCCGTATCTAGGACATGGTCAGTTCAGCACCAAATGGCACAAGAGGGGATCCGCACTTGTTGGTAGCGGCCTGGCCCCGCTCAGCAGCGTGCTGAAGCGTCGAGTCATTGAGGCCCTCGATCGTGTCGTGGTTATCGACGTGCTCTGTGGAGGCCTTCATGGCGACGAGCTCAAGATTAAAGATGTGAGAAGTGGAGTGGATGGACGATCATCAACGGGGGGAGCAGGGAGCATAGCTTTATACCAACCTCCCTGTCCTGCGCAGGAGCATCCGTGTCTCACTTGTCGATAACTAAATCTTGGCAATCTCGACTCGAGCACAGGCAACGCAACGCAACGCAACGCAACGCAACTACCCCCGGGTTTCCCGGGGTCATTTCCCGGGGTAAGGGCATGGGGAAGCGGGGAACTTGGGGCATTGGTCCAGACCGTTATCAAGCAAGGTCTCGGCTGGTATAGCCCTGTATCCGTGCCCGTCAATTGGCTGAACTCTGTCCCTGTCCTGACTGCCGCCTCCGAGGAACCAGCTCCGAGGAGCTGTCGTGTGGGAGCTCAGCCAGTCAGCGCAGCCATCACAGGCTCTAGCAGCACCCCGCGACTCAAAATTAAGCTTAACCAATTACGCTACGAATGTTGCAATCTGGCGCTGATCGGCAGCGACTTTTCGTCTCCAAGACCCCGTTCCCGAATACGTCGGATGCCGGGTGGCACATCCTGCTTGAGCTGGCATCACAGGGTTCCACAGCATCCACGCCGATGGGCCTGTCAAGGCATTAATTGCATCATGAAAACCAGGATGAAGAACCTTGTCGTCAGTTAATTCATGTCAATATTATTTAACAAGGGTCAAGAATTGCAGCAGTGAATGACCTTCTATTCTCTACTTGGCACAACTAACTCTCCCTTTACTATTTGAAACATGGAACCATATACACTAGCCCAGCCAACAGGTGTGGTTTTCGACGAAGATGTGAGCAAGTTCTTTAAAGACTTCTACCGAGTATCCGACACTCCAGGCCTCACGACCGAATACGTCAACATGTTCACCAAGGACGCCACGTTCATCCTAGGTTCAAACTCGAGCCAAGGCTCGGAAGGTGACACTTGTGTCTCGGTGGCGATGCTCAGCTCAGTCCCTAACCTGCGGCAGAAATCGCATCCATGAGAGAAGCCATGTGGAACGCTGTTGCGTCACGGACGCATAAACTTGGCAAGATATTCCCATTCGGTGACGACTCAAGCGAAGTTATGTTGCACGGATCTGTGGATCTGACTCTCAAAAATGGGGACACGAAGCAGCTCGACTGGGCAGCAAGGGCACAACTCTCCCGAGATGAAGGGGGGTACAAGATGAAGTTTTATCAGGTTTACTTGGTAAGTCTATCAATCGGTTATGACAACCTTTGACTCAGTCTTCTCCAGGACACGGGTGCAACAGCTGCATATAAAAAGTCGTAGAGTATCGATAACAACCCAGAACTATTAGAGCCACGGCAGCTGAGAGTTTTGGGTCTCTAGAAAAGCTTTCGCTTCAAGAAATAGTACAGCCTCCCGGAGGTTCTCGGATACAGTATCATGTCGCACGGGACATTGATCATTTCAGTTTTTGCTGCGTGATTTCGGAGATTCCGATCTGTGGTCTTTAATATGCTCGTTGACGCGATTTAGGCTTTGACAGTCCTCATCTGGACGTTTCCTCTACCCGTCATATCATGACAAGAAGCCAGAGCACGCATTCCCATGACCGTGCATCCCTCCCTGCATGTGCCAACGTCGGCAGTCCCACGAGATTGGTTACGCGTCAATTTACGATGCTGCTAGATCGAATCGAGTACATTGTCCGGGCTGCGGGGTTATTTATGACAGGACTTCGGTTGCGCATTTCGGGGAACAGGCCAGTTCCGAGGAAGAGAGCATCCGAAGTTTGCCTCCCCGTAACCGAGAGCGCCAAGGCCGGCAGTGTTGTCGGGTGGAGAGAATGTTAACTCCGTCGATGTCAACTTCAAACACGACTTGAATCTGTTGGTGCTGATGATGAGTCCTTTAAAAGAGCCCCGCAAGATATTGATAGGTCTGTGGTTCCGTGAGTTTCCTTGCCAAGTTGTAGATCATGCGTCCTTCTCTGCCGACTTGGTGGATTTTCCTGTTGATGACCTCGTAATACGGTGTGGTTACATGCGTTTTGAACTTCAAGCTCAAAGATTGCGATATAGATTTAGGGGATCTAAGGATCTTTATATACTAAGCCTAGAACAAGTACTTCGGCACTGTCGATCTGATCATCGTTCGATGTCCTCTCCAACGTTACATCAATTTCTACGAAAGTATTACTTACATCACAAATACTAGGATATATAGCAGTAGACCCAAATATATCGAACGACACACGGAAAATCCTTCCAGCCATGGATTGTGGCGTCGGGGACTTAGTCGGACTTATGCGCTGGTAAGTGGACGCTCGGGAATTCCGATAACCTGGTAATATGTCCCATCGGATAGGGGTCTTTCAACCACTTGGTCTCTGACCCTTGTGATTCGCCATTACATTGGAAAGGTCATTGAACCCTGCTGAATGGATGAATGGCCGGGGCTTCGTCATACCACGGGAAAGTTTCAACGATGTCTTGCATATCCCTCGCGTGCATTTATAACCACGCTATAGCCCTTCCCTGACTAGATTAAATATAGCTTAGATAACCCAGCGATAATCTCGACTTTTGCAGATTGATCCCACATAAGTTCTTAAAATTAGTTCAACATATTATCGGTAAGCGATGATTTAACTCTGGTAGTTGCTCTCAACTACTGACGTACCCCTATGTCTTCCCTCCAAACAGAAAGTCTAATGCAACTCGCACCACAAGCATTCAGGTTTTCCCATCAATAGCAGGAAGTGAATTGGAGATAGCTACTAGTCATAGGATAGTAGTATCGGCAGTGACATGGGAAAAACCAAGTCAGGGATAGACACAAGGAACGACATCATACTAAGTCGACCTAAACGAGATCTATGGGCAAGCGAAGGAGGGCCAGTGGAGAAGATTAGTTGCAAATCAGGGAGCTGTAGGCTTTCCGCGGGTAATTAAAGTCATTATGAAATACAGAGATCTTGAAGGTGTCTTGACGGTATGTTTTTATTATGTGATTTTCATTAGAATTATTGAATTTGGCTCTGTCAATCCTAATGCACTGCCTTCGTCGAAGCCTTACACAGGCTTTCTCTCTTCCCGTCAGATAATAGGCTCTATACCAATCTCCAAAGCTTAAACGGTTTGCTTCTGGGTGTTGCTCTGGCTCACTCGACCACCATCCTCAATTTCAATACCCGTCGGATGAGCTGCACTCTCTACAACAGCCTTTTCCTCTAGCATATCACCACCCTTGGCCGCGTGAGAAGCACCACCAAACAGCGTATCAATCTCCTCCAATGGTACCTGCTTCGTCTCCGGGATAAAGAAGTAGACGTAGGCTGCGAGGCAGATGTTGATTGCCATAAAGAAGAACAAACAGCGCAGGCCCTCGTTGCGGAAGAATGTTGGGAAGAACTGCTGGAAGATGGTATTGGCGACATTTTGCATCTGAGAGCACATGCCTACAGCTTGGGCTCGAATGTTCATAGAGAAGACCTCGGCAGTCCACATCCAGACTGTTGCTCCCCACGAGGGTTTGTAGAAGAAGGCGAAGAGGAAGAAGAGGAACACAATGGCGATTCCGACCGACTCGGACTTGACACCGTCCGCGGATGTCGGTGTAGTCAGACCAACCACGGGGACGATTAGCATGCAGGTCGCCATTCCAACGGCACCAACCATAAAGAGCCAGCGTCGACCATAGCGATCTGATGTCCACATGGCGTTCAGAGTAAAGATGATGCCAAACGTTGCGTTGAGGGCGTTGATGAGGTTGATAGTCTTCTTGGAGTCCCAGACCGCCTTGTAGATGGTGGTAGAGTAAGAGTTGAGAGTGCCCTGACCAGTCAGCTGCTGGCCGACGTTGAGCAGACAAGCGAGGACGAGACGTTTCCGGACAGAGGGATCGCGGATCAAGGCGGCGTACGACACGCCACTAATAGCCTCCTTCTCGTACTCGATAGCACCGCGAATAGCGAGGAGTTCTTCTTCAACTTCCTGCTCCGTTTCTCGGATCCTCATCAACGCAGCCCGAGCACCTTCAACATTGCCGTTCTTCTGGATATGCCAGCGAGGAGTCTCGGGGATGAACAACACAGCCAAGCACACAATGGCGGGGACCATGATCTGGAAGATGACAACCATCTTCCAATCCCACTGTCCCATGCCCTCGCGGTTTTCAGAACAAGCATAGTTGATCCAGTACGCGATGAAAGATCCCACCGAGTAGTTCATTTGCCAGATCGTCATGACTTTTCCTCGGATGCTGGCTGGCGCGACTTCTCCGATGTAGACGGGAGCGGCGGTGAGGGCGAGACCTTGGCCAATACCAATTAGGACGCGGCCGGCAATAAAGACGCCAATCTTGTGGTGGGGAGTAAAGGTTTGCATGAAAGTCGCAATGATGGTGATGAAGCAGCCGACGAACATGCCGTAGCGTCGTCCGAGGTAGTCGGCCAGGGGACCGCCCATAAAGAAACCGGAGACGATAGCTCCAATGGTGTAGCTTGTGTTGACTTGGGAATGTCAGCAAGGCCTATTATTGGTTTCAAATATGTGACTTACTCAATCCGAGCATGTACGTGTCTTCCTCCTGGTCCATGTTCACCCACTCGAACCAGTTGTCGGATCCTTGGAGTGAGTTAAACACACTGGCATCGTAACCGTAGAGCACCATGCATAGTGCAGCTACCATGGCACAATACCTACTCTTTGTCAGTACAATTGACAGTTTTCGAAAGTTGTGAGGTTATTCGGAAGTGCAGAAGGGTATGCCGATTGGTCAAAGCACAGATCAGCGGCGGAGGTAGCCTCCGAATGCCAAACCCGGCGATGACCTCTGACACCACCACAGGGCAGCTTTCGGGCATTGACTCACCAGTTGTACAGCTTTTTAGAAACCATCTTGAATCTGTCACACGGCGTGTTGTGCTCTAGTCGAAGTGAAAGAGTGCAAGCAAAGTGACCAAAAAGAAAGATTCAGGAGGACCCTGAGGAAACAGCTCGGTTTAATGCGACCACTCTGAAAAATGGAGACAGCCATCATCCATGGACCTTTTATCCACAGATCTGATTCAAAAGGCGTTGCCCAAAGGCTTGGACTCGGTTATCCGGCCTCGAAAGGTGGGCACGACGTTGCACCCGGAACCAGACCGCTGGTCAACCGCCAATAACATCAAGATATGATCCAAGACCCTGGACTCCGATACCGTTCAAGATTGGGAATAAAGTGAGATTGGGGGAGGCAGAGCCAGCCCCCGCTGGACATGGCTTGGCAGCAACATGGATCGGTATTCTCTTGACTGGCGCGGGAAGTACCCGGTCCATGGGCTCCCCGGATCGGCTCATTCTATCTTGGAGATTTCCTCCATCAATCAGTCGAGCGAGCATCTCGTTTCTCCTCCCCGCTTCGAGATCACATGCAGGCAAGCCAGCAGGTCGAGATGGTGATAATCTGCTGATTTTTAGCCTGAATCCTTCCATTTCCTATTCCCGCTGTCAAACCAGGGTCATTGGCAAAGCTCATACCACACCTTATGCCATTTCCCAACCTTAAACCCAGCAGTCAACTCGTATGTAAGCGAGTTATGCCTGTCATTGGTGGAATATCTCTACCGAGCTGCGCTCTGCTGCAGTTGGGGGATCGACACTTGGGCGCGGGGAAGCTCTAGGCTCCTCACTCTTTTTCAAGTATCAACGCTGGGGAAAACATGGGGATGGCATGGACATGGTCCGACTTTGTAGACTAGTGGGACTGCCGAGAAATTAACTCTATTCTACCGGTGCCGGAAGAAGTGGACCATGGAAGATACGGTTGATTATTGCTCTTTGATGGGAAAAACTAGCCCGAGATATTGCTCAGGCTGCATGGGGTTGTCCGGTATAAGAGGCATCTGATAGCTCAAAGAAGCAGGAGATATTTTGTGGAGAACAGCGACGAGAGCCAAGATTATCTGATCCTTCAATAGCCAAACCGATAGCCCAGAATGCTTCTGAAGCCTGCAATCATCGCCCTGCTGGCTCTATTCGAGGTCATCGATGCTGGTCGTCCCCCAAAGCGTCCCCACTATGAACCAACTCCCCTTCAACCATACAAGCCCTTCCCAGTCTCAGCACCCCGGAGAAAGAAGACATGCTTTGTTAAGCCGGGTAAAAAGGGCGGCGATGACGCATCCAAGATCCTCCGCGCCTTCAAAAAGTGCAACAACGGTGGCACTGTGGTTCTCGACAAAGAGTACAACATCTGCACTCCGCTAGACCTGCGCTTCCTCAAGCACATCGACGTGGCCTTGACCGGCACCGTCAAGTTTTGCGATGACATTGACGGCTGGCAAGCAAAGAACTTTCAGTTCCCTTTCCAGGACGGCGCATCTTGGTGGTTGTGGGGCGGAAAGGATATCAATCTTTACGGAGCTGGCAAGGGAACCATTGACGGCAACGGCCAGCCTTGGTATGACGCCCACGCGGCTGATTCAAAGGTTCACCGTCCTCTTCTGTTTGTGGCAGATGGATGGAAAGGCGGTTCGATTACTGGACTTAAGCTACGCCAATCACCCAACGTAAGCTGCCTCCTCGCGCTTGATGAATGATGGCGTTCTGACCAAAAAATAGTGGCACAACCTCATAGCCAACAGTTCCGATATTCTCATCTCAGACATTGACATTTACTCCCGCTCAG
Source organism: Fusarium decemcellulare (assembly GCA_013266205.1). Lineage (NCBI taxonomy): Eukaryota > Fungi > Ascomycota > Sordariomycetes > Hypocreales > Nectriaceae > Fusarium > Fusarium decemcellulare. Next base: position 16,993 of record JAAGWO010001146.1, on the reverse strand, counting down.
AGTCCAAAAACTTTGCCAAGAACCTCGACGGCTGGGACACTTACCGCTCAGACAACATTGTCATCCAAAACTCGTACATTGACCACGATGATGATTGCGTGTCGTTCAAGCCCAACAGCACCAACATTATCATCCAGGGACTCGTCTGTAACTCTTCTCACGGCATCTCTGTGGGTTCTCTCGGCCAGTATCCCGGGGTTTTCGACGTGGTGGAGAACCTCTACATCTACAATATCTCGATGAGCAATGCCACCGACGGTGCCCGCCTCAAGGTCTGGCCTGGTGCTGACGTGAAGAAGCCCGAGGGATGGATCGGTGGAGGAGGTGAAGGGCGAGTCCGGAACGTGACATATGAAAAATTCTTCAACGACAACAATGATGGCGCTATCAAGATTGACCAGTGCTACGGTGCAGTGAGCGCTGCGGAGTGCGAGGCTGATCCGTCCAAGGTCATTCTTACAGACATTCTCTTCAAGGACTTTTCCGGTACCGTCTCTAGCAAAAATGACCCTGTTGTCGGTTCACTCATCTGTAGTTCCGAGGGGGTGAGTAAATTCAACTTGAAAGTGTCAGGGATATGAGCTAACCAGTATAGTCTTGCGACAACATCCGAGCAGAGAATGTTGTAGTCACACCCCCTAGTGGAGATACCGCCGAGTGGGCTTGCAGAAACATGGACGAGGAGCTGCTTGACTTGAATGGAGTTGGATGTATAGATGCGTAACACTATTGATGTCCCCAGATATTGTATCTAGAAATCAGCCTAGGATAGCTTTCACCATTGAGAAACTCGCCTTGACTCAATGCTGGAATGAAAAATTGTTGTTCAATCTTATGTAGCAACAAGATTGAGTTTGATAAATTCTCAAAGCATATCAAAGCCCCGAAAGTACTGTACTCTTCGCTACATACAACGGCTAATACCGTGGATATGACAACGAGCTATACTTAGACCTCACACATGCAATTGAACTGGGGATGATCAGCCTCGTCAGATTCGCTTTACTAAGTCCTGAAGCCTTAAGAGCATCCCAAAACCCACAATACAGCGTTCAGGTCTAATAAAAGGTCTCTCACTCGAGTGGTAGCAGAGTGGATACAACAGTGCCAACAATCGGGCCCACGCCACCAAATCTCGCATCAGACCTAATATCGGCCCGAAGACAACACCAAGGTTGCGTGGCCCAATGGCAAGGCGTCTGACTACGAATCAGAAGATTGCAGGTTCGATCCCTGCCGTGATCATTCCTTTTTGCCTGTCCAGAAGATCAGGTGAGCAGTTTGAACGATGTTGTCTGCGGAACCTTCATCCAAGAATCACCACCGTTGCGTGGTCCAATGACACGGCACTTGAATACAAATCAGAGTGCCAGCTGTTTTGCATATGGAACCAAGAAAAATTCAGCTTTGTATACCGTCTTGCTAATGCTAGATGGCGTAAACTTTTTGCCATGGCTTCAGGTCGCCAGAGAAATAAACTTGAGTGTTGAAAACGGATTTGCTCAAGTCTTCATCGTTTGAGATGACAGGATATTTACTGGTTCGTGACCACAATCTATATGAGCTGTTTGAATTCCAGGGCGGGCTCGGTTGTAACTTCCGGGGTGAAGACAGGCAATGGCTGCAATTTCATCAGCTTAATTGGGCTTCTACCGCGCTTTGTAGCTGAGGAGCGGGCCCATAGCTTGAAAATGTTCAGGAAGGGGATAGGGAGCTATGACATTTGCACGAGAAATCTCATCAAGATACGGCCGAGGTATAGGACCCGAGGCAACGAGTACCATCTTCAGCATAGAAGAAAGTCCCAAGGTCTAAACCGTGACTACGACACTGAAGGGGGGGAGTGGGCAGATGAGAGATGCTGGAGATAATGATCATGATCTGGTTTCAAAAATGTCAAGTCCTGGCGGCTTACGGCAACATGCTCTCAAGAAAACAAGAAACAATGTAGGAAAATAAGTAATTTTACGTAGTGAGTTTACGCATGTCCTTCAACGCAGCATTCGCATATCCAGCTCAAAAGTCCTCGGGTCAGCCGCAGGAGCTTCATCTTTCTGACGTGTAATACAAAGTGGGCAATGGAAATTACTTTTTACACTTTAGCGGTAGTTTGATCCTTGGGTTGGCCTGAGCCGGGCGCTAAACACCATGGCTGTGAAAAAAGGGTCCCATCCATTGTAAGACACCGAGTACTGTACCTGCGCACGGGCGGTACAGCCGCCGAGGCGTTCTCCAACCAGCGACCCGAATGGGGGCCTGCATAGGCTTAATATCACGTGGACTATCTGGCAAATGTGCAAATGTCAGAACATACCTATGTGAATAGCGGTGACACATAGGTAGTCATTAGATCAAATGTTGTTGTTCTAATGTCCAGCTAGGAACAAGCTTCCTCTTGATTACATGAGACCTTGCAATCGAGCAGCTGACTCCGAATCTTTCGGAGGTCCTGCCACAGCCCCGTAACCCAACGGAATGCACCTTGTCTCCAGTCGCAAATGCAACAACCAAAGGAGTTTGCCGTGTATGGCAGGGATGGCAGAATAAGAGTAAGTTGGGGGTTACAATATGACAAAATCTCTGCGGATGGCGAAAGACAGGAGGCAGCCCAGTTGACGCTACACCCACGATAGCTTCGGCGATTCCTACTTCGGTCAACGATATTTCGCCTGCAAGCGGTAAAAAGACTTGAGTTGCAGCAAGGCTGATAGATTCTGGCAGATCGGTTGATCAATCTCCTGTTCATCACCAGAGCTGCCATGATGGTATCGGATTAAACGTCGATCGGGCTAGGGTGATGCCAAGGCTCGGCGCTCTAGGCGGGGTGGGAGCATGGCTGAAGCCCAGACTTTTGACAAGCGCTTCTAGAATACGATCAGCAGCGTATGCACAGCCCCCAGACGGATAATACCTAATCATCTTAACCGCTTCTCGGAGATGCTACGGTTGGTGAGGGGCTGGGGTGGCTGTGTTCAGTGTTGAAGGGACAGTCACTGGAAGACGTACTGTAGCTCTGGATCCCCCGGATGCGAGGGGGCCATTTGAGGCAGCCCACGCAGCAGACCAAATGCTGAAGTCATTCGTTTGAGTTTGATATGCAACATCAACTGCATCCAAAGTCGTGACACGTGGTGTAGATTATGCGGAGCTGAGACAGGCAACATGCTGCGAGCACTACCTAAGGTGTTCCCAACCTCAATACTTTTTTCTGAATTGTATCTAGTAGCCATCATCATGACCGTTGCCCAGCCATTTCTAATCAAGAATGGAAACCTTGACAGATACGGAAGATTCGGTCTCGAAAAAGTCGAGAGTTCAAAGCCACCGCAAATCACAGCAAATTTTGTTAACCATTATCACTGATGGGCGCTACAGGGAAGCCCTACTGGGATAGCAAAACCCAAGTCAGCCTGAGAAATAGCCTCGGAAGATGCAGCCAATCACAGAGTTTCACCAATGTGCATGGCCATGCTGCGAGCTTAACACCGACAAGCTTACGCCCCCGCACCAAGCCCAATGTGACAAGGCCGGGCGCTCCAGACTCGGGGCTAATCAGGGTCCTTTTGATGGGCCTGCTACTTCAGATTGCAGAGAGCCACAGCAACAGAGAAACGCCCAATGATGTCGGCCCCATGACAATCAGCGCGGAAAGGGTCAATGCTACAGCATCGGTATGCGCCTTTACATCAGTCTAGCAGATCAGTCTGACAATGGATGGAAGCCAGAGAAGGGAGGCACTGCACTGCTCTGCGCCACCGGAGCCGTGATCTGGCCTTAGTGTCTAATCAGCTTCGCATCTTGCAGCCGCGCTGGTCTAGCTCGCGGTGGCCTAGAACCAAAAAAGAGTCACCTAATTTGTTTTTGTCTTGCCAACAGACCGTCAGCCGCCGACACGCTGAGATGGCCAAAGCACGCAGGTACTGTAATGTGGAAGTTTAGTGGGTGTTAAAAGGACGAGCATTCCCTGGGCACTTGAAACCCCGTCTGTCATCAACAGAGTCTCATCCATCCTTCGCAGGGCTCATCACAACTGCGGCCGACACCATCAACAGTCGAATTCGCCTTCATCACCGACCTAATTTCCTGGTTACCTCCAAGGCTTCAGCATTTCTAATCGCATTCGAAGACGTCGTTGACTGAAAGTGACCTCATTGCCACTTTGACCCTGCTTTAGTGGTCGATCCCCACCCTTCACGGAACTCGCGACATCATCACCTCTCTCGGACTGTAAGGATCATTGCCAGGGTGCTATTCCCTAAACACACACACCACCAGCAAAGGAGCCTCACCAGCACCCGCCCACACTAGAGACTAGCCCAGGTTGCTTGGTGCGCCTTGTGGGGTCTCGTCACACCCGTCATTGTTGGGTGTGATTTCATTTCACAGCAAGTGCAACAGGGAATTAATAAAGCCCGGAATCTCCCACCCCGTCTTGGAGCAATCAACATCAGCAATTCGCAGCCACTTTTCTTATTGCCCTGCATCGCGATATCAGCTGCTTATCTTTGACGCGCATTTGTCATTGTTGCTTTAATTGCTTGACTACTTCGACACACGCGCTTTGCGCATTGCACCCCCGACCTTACAACAGACAGACACCCATACCCCAGTCAGCATGAGACCCGACTTCGCCGTTCTGTACCTCTCGCTGCTGGCCTCAGCGGCCGCATCCGTCATCAACGGCCCCCGCCATATCAAGCGCATCGAGTACGAGCCCAGCGCCGATGAGCCCGAGCTGTACAAGCGTCGTGGCGGCGGCGGAGGTGGTGGACGCGGTGGCGGTGGTGGCGGCAGCAGCAGCGGAGGAAGCTCTGGCGGCCGGTCCGGAGGAAGTTCAGGAGGTGGGCGCTCCGGGAGCGGAAGCAGTTCATCTGGTGGATCAAGAGGCTCATCTCGTTCAGGTTCTTCAAGTTCAAGCTCAGGTTCACGAGGGAACCGCGGTGGATCGTAAGTCACCCCCACACTCCATTTCGCGACATACCCAGCAGTTGCTGACTTTTTGTCCTCCAGATCCTCCTCCTCAAATGCCGGCGGCGGCTCACGAGGCGGCAGCGGTCCCCAGCCCAACTTCGCCGGCGGTCGATACTACCCCGGTGGTGCCCAGACTCCCTACAAGGCCGGCAACAAGAGTCCTGTACGCAGCATCGCGCCCTTCGTCCTTGTTGGTGGCGCTCTAGCCTTCTGGCCCGGCGTGTGGCTCTACGGCGCCTACATGTACCCGTACACCAACCAATACCACTACCACAACGATACGAGCGACGAGGACGAGACTCGTGATGTCATCTGCGGCTGCGCTCGATACGCTGTCTGCGGTTGCGACGACAACAACGACACGGCATACTACGACGAGCTCATTGGAAACGGCAGCTGGCAGGCGCTCAACAAGTCGATTGTCAACGTCGCTAAGGTGAACGGAACCATGACCATCCTGATCAACGGCACCCTACCTAACGGCACCACTGTTCCCGAGGAGGACAGCTTCGCAGGCCCAGGAATGAGGACCATGATCGAAAACCTCGGCTACTGGCCAGCCGTTGCCAGTGTGATGCTGGCTGTGTTCCTCGTCTAATTTCGCTATGGAACCTTTCTTCGTACATATTCCGTCTTACTTTCTTGTACTTTTTTTATGACCCTTTCACGACTTCTTGATGCGGCCGGCTACGAAACCCTCTGGCCTCGGTGGATTATGATGATCTGGCGTTGAGAAACTGCGGCGTTGATACCATGATGGGGAGGTTTGGGTGGTCTTCTTGCGCCAAATGTGCGACTTTGTTACATAGAATTGGGCGGCTCATTGATCCAAAACTTTCGCGGCTTTCGTCTTGCGATGCATACATATTTGAATTAAGCTACGTTTTCGAGATTCTTCTACGGGCAACTGAACATGTTTGGACACCCGTGAGCTCAGTTTTCACACTCAAATTCAGTGTCATCAAACCTTCAGTCATCATGGACAAAAGGCTCAGCCGAACCCCGACCCCGGCACTACTCATTGGGCGCACCCGAGGCATAATAAACATCTTACCGGCTCGGTGGGTCAATGCAGCTTCTTGGTCCAGACCAAGGCATACTACGTATAAGGACTGTATGGTGCCACGGCGTGTTTTCCCATGGTGCGCTACAAGAGGACCAGTAAACGAGGCAGACAACAGTAACATGTCATATCTAAGTGACAACGGCCTCTGGAGTGGCCATCTTTCTTGACCGATTCGAATCCCTGCATCTTGGTGTTCTCAAACAGGAACTGGCCGAACTGACTGCGCCTCTGCGTCATGTCGGATTCTTTTCCTCGGTAAGAGATCAGATCAATAATGCGGGTTCCCGGGCCGTGCTTTGACGGAATTCAACGACATTGCATTTGTGATTTGAGCTTGCTGAGGTGATGTCTTCCTCGTCCGTTCCAGCCTGGACGTGGTGTCTACTAGGTGGCCGTACCTCGGTGTAAGATTCGCCCGCTCCCAGTTCTCCTCGAGCTTGACCCTGTCGCAAGCTTCAGAGGGTGCCATAGGTCGTTGTTTACAGCAAGAATGCTGGATCAACGGTGTCAGCACTCCGTCATACAGCCGCACGCAGCACTCAACCATGCGGCTCAACATGCAAGTCAGCTGGTTGAGCCAGGTCGAGCATGTTTCGCAAGTTGAATGGGTGTGTTAATGACATATTGGCTACGAAATTGGCCGAAATCTTGGTACTAGACATGTCATGATCTCTCAAAGTATTGCTACATCCTTGTTCGACGCCATACATTCTGGTGTAGCATGGAAGAGCGAAACCGCGAGCCATGCCGGAAACACATAATGACGTGCATGTATAATTATCACTTGACTTCTTGAAAGTTCTGGTTAGAAATTTATCATCACCGAAGGGATAATACTTCTCTCTTGTCGATTTGCGTCCTGTGAGTCTGACTGAGGAGCTTACGTAGCATCCTCAATTTAGCAGAAGAGCTACCCGAGAGTAGGACGAATCGAGGTTTTCGTTAGCATTACCAGTAGGGAAATTAAAGTTACATCTCCTTAAAATGTCTGAAGAGTTGAAATATAAGTCAGACAAGGCGGAAAATAAGGCAATTGATTATAGTATCGTGCTGTTAGATGAGATTACTTTGGATCTCGTGATTAATTCTCAAAGGCCAGTACAAACCACTTAGGTGTTGAAGGGGACGGCGAAAAAACCACCAGTGTAAACAAATCTGCAAAAGCAAAGCTGTCATCCTTCCCTCTCTCTCCGACTGCCGACTTATGGAAGATATTTAGGATCAACTTGAGATAAATCGCGATACCGACATGACAGTGAATCATTAACGCTCGCTGCCCATATAACAGCCAACGCATCTGAACCCTAATGATAAACCTTGTCTCTTCAAACCATGCATGATTGAATCTTGGATCCAAAAAAACCCTGGTACTGCATACTCCGGTTCCTAGCACAGTTCATGTCATCATCCTGTGCATCTTTCCCTCCCTAGCAGGGCATGTCGGAGTCAACCGAATCACTTACAAGTCGCATCACTGGTTTTCGGTATTACAAAAACAAAGCAGACACTGTGTAACCCATTGTCCCTCAATCACGATACGCTCTTTTAGTTGCTGATTGAGACCCAATGTGAGTTTCGTGATCGTCTCCTGTCGCGATCTTGGTGTTGAGCCGGAGAAACGCCACACTCAAATGCTGCCCCACCGAAACCTATCGCACGGACCCCGCCCCCTTCCATCCTGTCAAGATTATTGGCTGACTCAGCGCTTTCAGGCCGTTGCCCATCTCCGAGCCGCAACCGTGATCGTGAGCGCGGCGTGAATCAAACCCAAACTCAACGACTTTTCCAATCGACGACGACATCCCCACGCGCCGCTCGCGACCCGTCGATCGACGCGCGTGCACGATTCCCGCGAGAAAAGAATGGTATAGACGTCGCTCACCTGCTGCGGCTTCCAAGCAGTCGTGAGGGGAGATTGCGACACCACCACCATGGCTGAGGAGAACGAGTTCTCGTCCTTCGACGAGAACGCCTGGAAGGCCCAGGATGCCGCCGACAACCGCGAGATCGCCAAGCTGCTAGAACAGAGCCAAGAAGGCGGCAACGGCGGCCTCAAGCTTGATGATACGCCTTTCGATCAATCGGGGAAGGCCGACGACGCCGAAGACTTCGAAGACATTAGCGATGACGATCTGCCGGAAGAGGAGGAGCCCAGTGCTGGCGTCTCCATGGAGATGCCAGGCCTAACTGATGATGGAGGAACTAGCAACGATGCAGACGACCTGTTTGGAGAGGGGCCGTCCTCACCCGATCCGATCCTTGGCCCTTCCTCTCCCGCACCTCACGTTCGCGATGCCGACACTGGCGACGACACCCAGCCTATCGATGCTAGCCTCAGCTTCCCCGGTATCAACTTTGACCCTGAACCTCATCTCGACGGCGCGAACCAAGACCCCGATATCCCCGCCCCCGCCGAAACTGTCGAAGACCTTCTTAAGGCAACCTGGCCTGCCTTCAAGAAGGGCCACATTCTGACGTGGAGCGAGCTCCTCCCAGCGAAGAAGGCTATCTGGAAAGAGAAGAAGCCTCTCAAGAAACCAAAACAGCTGGTCACCAGTAAACTCACTCTTGATCTCGCCCCCGACCAGGAGAAGCTCTTCCGCATCCCTGGACCTGCAACGGCGGCTCGGAAGGCGAGACAGCAAGAGGAAAAGGGCCTGGTGCTGTGTGGTGAAGACCAGTCAGACCGAGCCGAAGACACTGTCCAGTTTGATATCGACCAAGAGTCCGATTCCGAAACGATAGCCGGCTTCAGCCTCCGCGACATCGAGCTTGCTTGTGAAGATTGGAGCGTCCACATCACCTCTGTGGAAACCGATTTCAAGGCCCGGCAATCTGCAGAGCAGGAATTGCTACAGGCACGCAAGCGTGCGTTTGAGGAGCAGGATGATGAATGGGATGCGGAGTTTCTGATGGACCTCGGAGATGATGCGCCACACCCGAAGAAACGCAAGACCATTAAGCTCGGCCTGCCTGAGATTCCTCGTTATGCGGCTCCATCTTTCGACAATTTCGAGGATGCAACGCGCCGAGGCGCTAAACGCGTGCACCTGGATGCGAACGACCCCTATCTTCTTTTGGAACCTCAAGAGCTCCAGAGGAGTGCGAAGCGTCCTCGCCAAGACAACAAGCTCAAGCGTATGGCTAATGGCAACTTGGGTCGCGATGTCTCGCAGCGATTTAATATTTCCAACGACGAAGCATACGAGGCGCTCAAGGAGAACCACCAGAGCAAGGTTCGCGCTACCCTCGGCAACATCTCTGTCGAGCACAGTATGCCCGCCATCAAACTCTCATGGCCGTACTACAAAGTTAAGCTCAGTGGTACGACTGATGAGTACCATCGTCCTCGCTTTAGGTACAAGAAGTTTGCTGGCCATATCATCAAGTTTGACAAGCCCAACCACCACAAGCGAAAGCAGATGAAGGGCAAGGCGCACGAAGTTTTCTTGAAGTCCAAGGATCTGAGCATCAACGACAACTCGGTCGCCGTTCTCTACGAATACTGCGAGCAACGGCCACGAGTTCTAAGCAACTTTGGTATGGGCAACCGCCTCATCAACTATTATCGCCGCAAGGATAACAACGATGATGAGCAATTGCCCAAGCAAGAGCTCGGCGAGTATCGCATGCTTCTCCCTGAAGATCGATCACCCTTTTCGCTCTTCGGCACTGTTGATCCTGGTGAGACAGTTCCTACATTGCACAATGAGATGTACCGCGCTCCAGTTTTCAAGCACAATCCACGAGGCAGCGATTTTCTGGTCGTCCGCAGCACTACCGGAGAGCAGGGATCAAAATGGTTCATTCACAAGATCGACCATCTCTATGTCGTTGGACAGCAATTCCCTTCGGTTGAAGTTCCCGGGCCCCATAGTCGCAAGGTTACGAATGCTTCCAAGAACAGGATGAAGATGCTCGCGTTCCGCATGATAAGACATAGCGACACCGACAACTGCCAGCTTTCCGACATTACCAAGCACATTGCCGATTCTACAGACACCCAGAACCGCCAGAAGCTCAAAGAATTCTTGCAGTACGACCGCGAAAGTGGTGAGAAGGGCATGTGGCGTTTGAAACCCGGAGAGATTCTGCCGGATGAGAGCGCGATCCGCTCCATGATCAAGCCCGAGGAGGTTTGTCTGCTTGATGCTATGCAACTCGGTATCAAGGAACTGGAAGACGCCGGCTACGACCCTCGAAATGCCACAATCGAAGACGACATTCAGATGCAGGACGCGGATGGAGAGGACGAGGATGCTGACGAAGAGGGCAGCAGAGTGGCCAAGGGAACGAAAAAGGCGCCCGAGAAACAGGAGGAGACAATCGCCGACAAGATGGCTCCATGGAAGACAACAAAGGCTTTCATTGATGCTTGTGCCCAGAAGGCCATGCTTCAGCTCCACGGTGAAGGAGACCCAACCGGCCACGGCCTCGGCTTCAGCTTCATTCGAACATCAATGAAGGGTGGTTACATCGAGGCAGTTCAAGGGCCACTCGCCACGTCCGCCGATGCTATGGAGCGCGAGAAGCGAGCCAACGGCGGACACGCTTATAATGTCAAGAAGCAACAGGCAATGTATGAAGAGGGAATCAAAGAGATCTGGGAGAAGCAGAAGACCACACTCTCAGATGGTCAGGAGCACGAAGACAAGGATGTTGCCGCGACAGAAGATGAAGATGACAGATTCAACGTTCAGTCCGCGATGACCCCCGCACAGTTCGATGACGGTACCAGCCAAATTAGCGGTTTGACTTCGTCGAGTCGACACCTGCGGCGCGCCATTCGCATCACCCGAGAATTCACACTGCCCGACGGCACCGTCCAGAACCGAACCGAAGTCGTCCACGATCCGGTTGTGATTTCGCAGTACATGAAGAGACGAACAGAAGTGGAACTGGAATCAAGAGAGTACGTGCACCCACCCACCAGCCAATCTATTCAGCAAAGACCCAGCAGGAGGGTTAGGTCGACTAGGCCAATGCGACGATACGGAGTCGGCATCCCTGGCTCGAAGAGGGACATTGTTGGACTGGAGTTCAGAGCACCAGCTTACGTATATCTTTCAACAGCATCTACAACTCCCGGCCTACGGGTAATGCCGACCATGACCGCCTTGCAGGCATTAGGTACGCTCCATCATGAAAGGAATATCCTGACTAAGTGCTAACGGCGATCGCAGAATTAAGAAGGAACTCGAACGACTTGAGAAGAACAAAGCCCGACGACAAGCCCGAGAACAGCAAAAAGAGCTGCACCAGAAGGCCAGTGCCGGAGATGCCGGGTCACCAAGCGTCAACGGTGATAAAGTCACCACTGGCACAACCCGCAAGTGTGCCAATTGTGGCCAAGTCGGACACATCAAGACCAACAAGAAGTATGAATCCCCTTTTAGAACCCCTTGTTTGCCCCCCTCCATCGCCACGTTTTGATTGGTGGGCTTCTGTCGAAGGAGAGAAGAAGCGAGGAAGAGCCCGAAAGACATGCCTCCAGCGCCTTATGGAGCAAAGTGATCGAGAGGCGCACAAGCGCATCAAGTTGAAGGATCGCCAAGACAGAGTTGCCGCTCGGCAACAAGAACAGGTGAACAAAGCGGCGAAGAAGAGAGAAGAGGCGGAGCGCCGCGCAGAGGAAGTCCGGCAGTTGCAAGAAGAAAGAGCAGCCGAAAAGAAGATCAAGGAAGAGCTTCAACGCCGGGCGAGAGAAGAGAAAGCGAAGAAGTCGCTGAGGGAACGCGAACGCCAAGAGCTCAAACGTCTTCGACAAGAACGGGCAAGACCCAAATGGCGTTTTGGGACTTCTTGGTGATGATAGGCGTCCACCCTCTCACCATTAACGGCGCCAACCCCACTGCACAGCTCATTTTCCTTGTACTTGAGACGCGTCTTGAAAACACTTTACTAACTGGTCGTCCAAGGTTATGTCCTCTGCTTAACGGTACGATGAAAGCGGACAACGGTGCAGCCGAGCACGGAGGCTTTGGTAATTACAATGCCCCGGCGGGTAATGCTGGGTCACCGAGCTAGTGGAGACGTATCCGGGCTTGATATGGTTGACGCGATCTCGAGCGGACGGTACCGAGATGCTCGCCCACGAGCATCTTGGCTGGTTGTTGTACGCAACACTGCTACGACAACTGTGCGAGACAAAGGGAACGGGTAGACTCTCAAGCGGGAGGAGTGGAACGCCTGAGTCATGAAGGGTTGGCAACGTGGGAGGAGATGGGCGATTCTGTTCTGCAAGCTTTCTACTTTTGGGTTATTGGGTCTGAGGGATTGGGGAAGGTACGGATCACTCGTTGCTCACAGCGAAAAGCGCACAAGGCACCAAGTTTGCCGACTGCTACGGTTGAATGCATTTAGACGGAGTTGGGGATATGGTTGCTTAAGGGAAAAAGCAAAGGCATGAGCAGAGGCTCTCCGCAACCAGACGACGAGACTGCAACGTCAGTTCTTGAATTAAAATTATTAATATTCTTCGACACGAATGTGTGCTTGCGCGCGCTCGACTTCGGTTAACGGCAGGGCCGACACGAGTTTGCTCAACCGACGGATTGTGACGGATAGTTGACGGAGATGGACGACGCCCGCCCACTGCAACCTCTACGGGCGCGAGGTTGGGAAACTGAGGCTGTGCTTGCGAGGTGATGTGATGTCCTCGGATGCGGTGAAGATCCAAACAGCCAACGAGTTGGTGGTGCAAAGGTCTCTGCATCGAGGGTTGGGCCTCTCAGGACTCAGAAGCTCAACAAGGCGGGCTAATCCACCAAATTAGCCCCATTTGAGTACCCACAGAAACCGGTAGAAACGGGTTAATTGGCCCGCGAAGGGTGCATGACCTGGAACCCGCGTGAGGCTGCCATGCATAATTGTATTTTTAGAAACGCCGGGTCCCGTAGAATGGGGCCCGGCGCCGGCATGAGATATGACTACGGCCGGGGAGACGGGAATGGCTGGATGAAGGTGAACGGGAGGGAGGAAAAACGTGGACGCGGATGGGTGTTGGCGCGGTGACGGGGCGTAGAGGGGGGATCTGGGAGGCGTAGTTGACGGTGAAGAGTCAATGTCTGATAGTCATGAACTTGACCCTTATCAGGGACATTTGAGCTGGAGCTCCCCAAACGGAGCTTGAGCTCAACGGTTACGACCCGAGAGACATGGAGGTACGCAGGAACGCATTCTTACAGGCTGCGAACGTCAGAGTGCGTGCAGCAAGACAGCGGCCCAACAACCGGCCTGTTCGGGGCAGTGATGAGCAGATGCGGGCAAAATGACCCAGAGATGCAGCAGAAGGATGGTGAATACGAAAGTCGATGCAGCGGAAAGGGTGGGAAGCGGAAGGAGGCTCAGCTCGTCGTGGGGTCAGGGGTTTGAAACATGAACAATGAAGATGGCGGATCTCGCTCCGGACGCGCCTTTTCCCAGCTCGGTAGAGTAGCAGATCAGCAGGAACGGCACAAGCTCGAGTCGACTACGCGACAGGGCGAAAGGAGCATGAGGTCACGGGCCAAGGCGTCGATGTTGCCTGCTGTCATGACATTGAGTGGTCTGTGATTTGGCGGGCCTAGCTCGAGGGACGGCTTGACCAGACGGGGGAACTCGAGCCAGGGGCTGGCCTGGGCTCTCGGGATATTTGCGCTGGAAGCTTGATTCACGACTGGTTTCAGATACACGGGAACAACACTGCAAGCGAGGATGCCTGAGAGAAGCGAATAGAGAACAAAGCGAGGGTGTCCCTTTAATCCTCGGCCAACAACAGGGGGAAACCAGTGACAGTGACGCAACCAGACCTGACAAACTGTCAAAATCCAGGGTCTCTCCTTGTCCTGATTTGCGTTGTTCAATGTGCCAAGACAGGCATCCCGGGTGGCTGGGCGATGGAGACTTGGAGTCCGAGAATTGGCGATGAGTGAATGAAACGTGGTACGGCTCATGACAGAGACAGATGGTGAAGAAGTGAAGAAGTTGATGAGGTTAGGTGGTGGCTGGACAGCTGGTAGTGCTGCATTAGGGCCCTGAAGGTTGACGCCTTTAGGGGGCCATCCCTGCCCGCGGCCCACTGGAGCACTTGCTTGTAGCGGCGGGCCCTTCTCTGCCGTGAGGTGGCCCACTGCGCAAAATGCCCCCAAACCGCCTGCGCATCCACCCGGTCGGTGAAGCCCCCTCAAAAGTCGCCGAGGGCCGTCCACTCACAGGCGCCTTAGCTAAGCATGAGTTTTTTTTCCCGCCTTCCATGCTGCCTTCTTTTTCTCCTGGCCATCCCCCGAGTGAACACGATCCGTCTATTATTAGAAGCCATCCCAACCCATCCACAAACGCCAGATTCAGCCCCATCGACGTCTATCGATTATCGACCGTTGACTAGGTCCGAGGGGCATGATAGACCTGCCATCCATTCGCGCATCACAGCCGACCAGTCGCGATCCGAGCGCAAGTGCAAGCGCCAGCTGCCGCCAGCACCAACTGCCTCTGTCCCTCTCCCGCTCCCCCCATCCCATCTGCCTCCCCTTCAGAGCACTGCACCGCACTGCATCGCATTGCATCGCGTCGCGCGGCATCTTGGTTCTTGATACAGAGACCCTTGGCCCGCTGTCGCTGTCGCCCTCGCCGACGAGTCCCTCCCCGTGAATTTGCACCCAGGGATCACTGATTAAACGCGATTTGCATGCCGTCGTCATCCATCGTCCCTCTCCCACGGAGCCTTTTCCATCCCCTCAGGGCTAAGAGAGGTACCCGGCCAAGCTGAGCTGTGTCTCGACAGGTACCATCGACGCGCTGCTGCACAGGTACCTTTGCACCAGTTTTTGGCCGCTAAGCTACAACGGTCGCAACGGCCTCAGGGTTCCAATTTATCGGCTATTCCCATCTCCCTCGTTCCCAAGGACTTGTCAAATCCTCCACTCCACTCTCTCGTCCTTATCCATCCTTCAACTATCCACGGCCACCCTCGACAGCCGCCTCCGTCATCTCACCACTGCTCTTCTCTCTCTGTCGATTTATTTTTTTCGTCCAGTTTCTCGTACTCGCACTTTCATCCGTCGCTTTGCTATTGAAACGTCTCTCGATACCCCCGCTAGACGACGCCGTGCACGACTCTTTGTCTTTGTTCTCGCTCACGACTCAACTCGACTCTACTGGCACGACGCTTTTCGAGCTCCATCGTCCAGCTTCACTTGTCGCAATACGTAGCGCGCTACGCTCATATACGGCGACCGACTTGACGACTCTGGCGCTCTTGACTGACGTCTCGCCGCGTCCCTCCACCACCACTTGATCACCCCGCGTGGAAACGCGATCCGCTACCCTCGAACCCAGACACACATCCGTTCAAGATGGGGCGAAGAAAGATTGAAATCAAGGCGATCAAGGATGACAGGAACCGTTCTGTGTAAGTCACCCCGGTTGTTGGATAGCAAACTACGGATGCCAATCTGCGGTGCCCTGGAGAGCTCGCGACTGACTTGGCGCGAATAGAACCTTTCTCAAACGAAAAGGCGGTCTTTTCAAGAAGGCACACGAACTTTCCGTCCTCTGCTCTGTCGATGTCGCCGTCTTCATCTTTGGAAACAACAAGAAGCTATACGAGTACTCGTCATCAGATATGCGAGAGCTCATCCACCGATACCAATACGTGAGTTCTTTGGCCACCCCTCCTCTGCGCAGTCGCATTAAGCAGAACTTGAGGACTTACGGTCGCATCTCCGGCGCGTTATGACATGGTGTACTAACCAGGCGGCAGCATGGCGGCCCGAACGAGCACAAGGGCCCATCCGACTTCAACGGCGGTAATGACGAGGAGGAGGAAGAGGAAGGCGAAGGCACCCCTCCCCAAGGCCACGATGGACCCGAGAACCAGATGATGCCTCCTCATTTCCATGGCCAACCACAAGCTCCTTTCCCTCAGATTCGACATCACACGCCTTCGGCATCACCACCCATTGGCAACGGCGGACCCTTCCAACCGCACCCGGGCCACCCCATCCAGCGCGGGCATACCCCACAACCTTCGATCGGCTCACGGCCGGCATCTCGAAATGATGTCCGCCGCATGGGCCCCGGCATGATGGCTCAACCTCCGCCTCCGCCTCCTGCTGGGCCTCCGCACCCCGGGATTAGCTACATGCCGACTCCTCCTATCTACAATCCTCATCCTACCGGTAACCTAATGCCTCAACAAGGGCCTCACCCACAATATGCCACATACCACCCGTACATGGAAGAGCGAAGGTCGCCGATGCCCTCTCCAATGCCCCCCGCTTACAGTTCGCAACCACCCTCGCAAGGCATCCAGGCTCCGGCGCGTCCAACACCGTCCCCTCAACCAAATCACCAGCAGCTTCCTCCAAACCCTGTCCCACACATCTCGCCGCCTCCACCTCAGCCGCAACAGGTCGAGCGCCGCCTGCAGGATCCTCCGCCACCTCCGCCTGTGGAACCAAAGACGGAACCCCAAGAGCGTCCTCAGCCACCTCTGATGCTCAACACGGACACGGCCATCAAGAAACTACCGCAACGGAAATCTCACAGCATCTTCACTCCTATTGAGGAAAACCGGTCCATTCTGTCCCAGCACCTTGCCTCTTTTGCCGCCGAACCTGTGAAATCGGAGTCTGCGGCTGCTGCCGCTGCCGCCAACGCGGCCAGCGCCGCTAATCGCTCACAGTCTGTGGATGTGGCTGCGCTTAACCGGGTTGGTGACACCTCCAAGCCGTCGCCTCACCTGCCCCAGCGTGCCCACACACAAGCCGATGAAAAGTCGCGAACTGTTTCCCTGTCATCAATACCAGAGACCACGTTGACGCCGCCTTCGCGATCCAACAGTGTGAAGGTTGGCGGTGGCCCTGGCGGAGCACGACCTCGTGGCCCTCGTTTGACGGTGCAGATTCCTGATGGCGGTTCGGAAGCGGGAGGAAGCGCAACAGGGGAGTCAAACTCTCCGCGCAATCCGGCCGAGAG
>JAAGWO010001145.1:0-12812 GCA_013266205.1 Fusarium decemcellulare | reverse complement strand
GAGGTGATGCTTTCCAGAATTAACGAATAGTATAAAGGGGAGGTTGGTTGGTGGAGGGGGGACTTGGAGGGCAGGGTCAAAGCATTGGAGAAGCTGTGTGAGTGATGCATGCCTCTATGGAAAAGGATAGTAGGTTGTCAGAGGTGTTTGAATCAAGAGGTGAGAGTGGAGAGAGAGATGAATGATAATGGAGTGTTGGCGAACGAGGTTACCAGTCCGGTCCGGCAACTGCACCCGAACCCCAAGGTTTTAGTTCCAAGCCGTGGTAATCAGGGGTGAAGGCCGAGATGGATCGTTGCCGGATGGATGTATCGAATTTCTAATCTTGGAAGAATAGAGTAGGTAGTTTGAAGATGAATAATGGCAGGGAGCGAGTCTGGGCCACCCATGATGACCGGCCAAGTTCACACACTTCATATAGAGTGGAAGGTGGCGGTGACAGATATAAGACCAAAAGCCAACGTCTTTCAAGCACCCGGCATCGCCGATTAAGAAATCTGAAGACGAGGGTGACGGTTAGCACCGGGGCAGAAGATAGGGAAGGAATGGGCACACTAAGAGTCATGGGCGAGAGGAAAGAAACGGAAAAGACAAAGGCAACAAGAGGCTGATAGGACGGGGGAACACACACAGTGGTAGAGATTCCCTTTGGAAGCAACCTGCCATGACTGTCGACCTGCCATCCAGATGGCAGTCTCTCCACCATGTTTCACGGATAGCGCGGGTTAGAGGAACAAAATATGAGCTCGTAACACGATCTACTCCAAATTCCCTGGTTGAAAACTACTCAAGGGCGGTGCCCGCTTGGTGAATCATCTCTAAGAATTGTATCTCCTTAGGTAACACTGTTACAGAGTTTCATTATTGACATACCGAGGCATCTGGTGAAATTCAGACAGCTTTTTGCCTTCACTTTCCCACTCCTACCCAAACGGCCAGTATTCAGTTGTTTAATTGGTTACTAAATGCCCTAGCTGAACTTACAAGTGTCCGAATTTCGCGAGATACTACGGTAATTACCTAACCTAGCGGAGGTTCGGCTAGCCCTGCGAGGCTACGCGACAACTAGACCAGCTCGCAGAAGGGATTCATGAGAAGTGTGTTGAGTGGCAAATGGCTTGTTTATATTCGTGGTGAGATGCACCCAAATGCCACGAGGAAAGGTCAAGCAATGGCACATGTGAGTCTCTCAAGGAACTTTGAAGCTCTGCACGCAAATTTTGCTACAAGAAGATTCCGAGATGACGAGTAACCGTTTCTTAAAGCAACTTGGACCGATAATTCATGTCGTTGATTGAGCGTTGGTTGGATGAATCATGGTCAAACGGAGATATTCTGAGACACAACGGTGTGAGACATACAATCTGAGGTTCAAAGAAAATGTCGTCACGGATAGACCGGCAAGAAATGAAAAGAGGCGAGTTTCTGTCGTAAATCCGTGCTCTTTGAATTCGCTGAGAGGAAATGCAAATACTCACTTTATTCCCTTCCCTTGGTTGAGACTCAGCAAACGCGCCCTACTCTTGTAGAGAGGAGCTCGATAAGTGTAGCTAGTGGTAAGACGGAGAAATGAATCACGACGACAGCGGCAAACTTGCAGTCTGCGGCATCGGGTTTGGCGCTATGAATGCGAATTAGATGTGTCCTCTGTCATTGTGGAAATAACATCCCGGTGAAGACGCCGTCAGCAACCCGGATGGAAGACGATGTTGTATTGGCTTTGGCTGTAAGCACCACATTGACTCGCCTGGCTTTAACCTCTGGGCTCCCCTGTCGCAAAGTAACTGGACCCGAACTGGGCGCGTGGCCATGTTCACGATATGCGACGGCCTATGAGCCCTATAATTGTGACTATAGTCAATTGAACTGAACGCAAATTGTCTGATGCGCGTTTCAGCCCAACACCACTGGCGTGATTTGGCGGGTAACAGACCGGGGCGCAGCAAGGGTCGGTCTCCCGTTGGGGTTGCATCGATACAAATGGCTTCTAATTATCTTAAAAGCAACTGTTCTATGCTTAGATTCTATCTTGAGTTTCGTTCCTCAAGCCTCTGCTGGGCAACACTTGCGGGTTGCATCTCCGGTTCAAGTCTCATGGAGGCTATCGTCCTGTCAATCTCGCATTCTTGGATGGAATATTCACCTTGTCTGCGGTATATAGGAGAATCATTTCACCGGCCCACATCACCCACCCGCGGGCGACACATCAACCTATCTCGACATCGTCAATGAGCTGCGCCTTTGCTTCGAGATTCCTGGAGGTTGGTCTGATGTCTCACTCGGATTTCACTCGCCGGGCTCAAGGACGATGCTACCCCACGAATAATCTCTGCACAACAGCAACTGGGCGAGGCCGTTTGTACTCCTCAGGGTGAAGTCAGTGGTGAACGGCGGCCACCGATCCTGCGTCTACAGGTTGTGCGCCATGGCGAGGGTAGTATAGCTGTTGAGGCACGACTAACGGCACATCTGCGAGGTAAAGCCGAGTTTTCATGCATCAACCCCAATGCTAATGACTGCCTCTAGCTGGATGCGCAACACATGTCCCTTATCCCTTGCTCTGGCGGAATGAGCGATGTCTTCCGCTAAACAAAGCACCTAATTGATATAGCGCGACAGACCATGGCTGCCTTCCGTTCCTCGTCTCTGAGCAGTGCCACTAGGTGCGTTGTTACAGGTTAATGTCGTTCATGATATATGAACCTGTCTGTCGGCTTAGGCGTGCAAGCATGCCACATTGTGTCCTAATAACATTATCACGTCTATTTAGTCCCGAGTTCTCTACCCGGGGGTAGGTATGACCCAAGGCATTTAGCCGTGCTTGGGATCGTACGTGGTCAGCCAAGAATGGTTTGCTACTATTTAGCCATCTTCACGAACATTTCGACGCAAGGCTTTTCGCCATTCATCCCGATACATTCCGAATTTGTGTCTTTATGCCTTACGATGTGCTCATCGACTATCACGGCTCAGTCGCTCACATGGCTCAAACAGTTGATCGCAGGGCATTGCGTCATCACTACGACATGTGCTGCATTCAGAACGTTGGTGCTGATATGTCATTAATGGAGGGTGTGACGGCAGAGCGGCAAACAAGGCCAAGTGTCTCGGATGCTGCGTCTCTGTTTAGATTTGTATCATTACTTCTAGATTATCTGGGTACCATACTCCGGTAATTTTGACTGTTGCAGGCCCCCTTGATAGCAGTGATTCTGGAGACCCTTCAAAACGCCAGCGAATCACACCATATAACCTTGGTGATGCACCAGGGGATGCTACGACATTGACACTAGGCTGTTTGTCCACTTCGGGATCCGTTCGATATGAGACGAGCTCATCTCACATAACCTCCCGAGAGGACTCCTCATTCGATAAAAAACAGAGTTCTTCATCCGGCCAGGAAGATAACTCTCACCGCTCCAAACGGCGCCGCATCTCTAGCAGTCGTAAGACTATCATATGTGATGATGAGGGACAAACACTCTACGGTGACCAGCTGGGATGGCGGTCTGACACCGTGGAATAAGCGCGAATTCTTAGCCGAAGTATATGATAGGCTGCTGAGATGAGGGTTAACTTCCGTTTCACCGTGTATATACCTTGGGCTCTGGGGTCTTAGAATGAAAAGACGAGGTACTTGGCGATGAATAATGAACATGATTTTAATACTTCATCCTCTTCTCCCGATACTTGAGCTATTTTAGCATAGCTGCCCGGCTTCTGCACAAACTCTCTTCTCACCTAGGCAGTGCGTACTACTCGGAGTATGGCGCGGGCCTTGGCGCCACGCTCTGTCTACAAAATCCTCGCTGAAGTCAGACTTCTTATTTGGGACTCTACCTGCCGGAGGCCCAGATCCTCCAAGTTTATGAGCACTCCCACCAGATCATCCACTTCCAGCTGCTCTGTTCCAGCTGACGCCGTCCAACAAGGGATGTCGTTAACATCCTTGCCGCTCTACACATCTGTCACAAGTCTCCGAAGCATCATTCGAGAATATTTACCTTGTGACGTCACAGGAGCGTACCGGTCTCTTCTTTTTACGTGAACACAAAGGTGGACATCCTGTGGATTATTTCAACGGAAGATAACCAGCTGCCTATCCCACCGTTTTGGATCAGCTGTTCAGCTTTGTAATTATGTAAAGCGAGATTACAAGTAACAGCTCGAAGCCAATATAAAAACGTTGTCATGACTTGCGATGACTTCAAAGAGAAGGATATAGTTGATAAGCTTCGTTGCTTCCCCGGGGTAACCTCAATCTAGCTCATGTTCGAGGAGAACACTAGCACCTAAGAAGTTAGCAAGTTAAAGAGCGTGGTTTGGTATCATTCAAGCATTTTTTCCCCTTCTACTAGAAATAATCAACATGATCCCATGCCTGTGGGAAAGTCCTCCTAGGACCGGCTATGAAGTAGTCGGCAAGGAAAGCGGCATTCGCGAGAACTACCCAAAGGACACAACGGCTTCTTTTCATTTGATGGCCCAGGACTACCAGAGGGTGGTTTCCGTGACCGGCTGTGCGATCAAATATTGGTGAATCGTGAACAGTGGTGGCTGCAGCTTTTCAACCAATCTCTCCCGTATCGCTGAGGAGTTGAGTATGAGAGGCAAGATGAGTCCCTCTAGTGCAACGTTCAATGCGGCATAACCTTGTGTTCATAGCTTTTACGCCCTGGCCCGGGGACTCGGGAGTTCACACCGGCAGATTCCAGAGGTGGATCAGAGGGTGGTTGATGCCGTGGCGAGGAATTAGGTGTGGAATGCTGCCTCCCAGTGAAGGAACTTATCGAGAGGATTTGATAGCTGCACACCGAGTTCTCCTGTTTACTAGTCAGGAAGATTCTTTGGAAGCTGCGAAAGTATGAGACGAGTGTATTTTAGGAATGGCTGAGGTTACTTTTTAACGCGGGTGAGCTACAGCGTTCTGTATGTGGCTTGCAGGATACTAGTCTGCCGGAAGGTCAGTTTAATTGCGTATGAAAGAACATCAGCAATTATTCATGAACTTATAGATGAGATGTCCCAAGCGTCTAACAATCAAACTGACTCCTTCGACAAAAAGGATACTGTTGGTATTGAGCAAAAATTGGGTTAACCTCCGGAAGTTCGTTGAGTCATTATTTCAACAGGTTGTGTGGTGGCCCATTTTGGTCTGCTGCGCGGTCACCAACGTGATCTCGGTAGGAGAAAAGCTCCCGGCTGAGGGTACTGATATCATACCACAGGCATTTGGAATTGGGATTAAAGACAAATGGTGGAAAGAAAATAGACATATGGATAAGTCTTCCTGCTTTTAAGGACGATTGTAGATGCCTATACTTTCCTATTTGTTGCGCTGATACCCGAAATACTTACTGACTTCCAAAACTGCGAGATAGCCTCCATGTGCGGTCATAGCGTAGCTAGGGATTGCTTATACAAGCGGATCTGAGGGACTTGTGCGGTGAAGAGGCGTTAGAAGTCCCGCGACAGTGAGTAAGAAGAGAACTTTCGAATTGGTGATGTCGGTAGAGGATGATGACTGAATTTACAGCGAGCTACCATTCATTGAGTGAAATCCAACAGAGTATGAAGCAGTGAATAATACTGCAGTAATGAGTGTGAAAATTTAATTTTAAACGGTGAAACCTTACCCTTGGTGGGAAGAAAGCAATCAGATAGTCAAAACTTAAGATAAAACTCACACCCGAGATATCAATACAACCACAGCCGAGGCCCAGTCCTTCGTCAATCGTGAATAACTCCAGATGGTAGGGGAACGATTATACCAAGATGTGCTTGATAGTGGGTGCGTTCGAAATCACCAACTTCTTTAGTACCTATCTCTTCCAGAGGCAGACTTGCTACTATTTGAGGTGACATTGGGAGCTAGATGATATGGCCTTGTAGCACGTTGTTTCGGTCGTCAAGTCTCTGACATCATCTGGAATTCTGCGAGACATTATCATAATCAGCTAACATTATGTCCGCCGTACATTTGGCGGCTTAACTGTAGCGGATATCCGTAACGCATCGTAGCTTGAAACAGCCCTGGCCCCAGTACATATAGATTGGGCTGACAGGAATTGACTGTTGGCTCAGGCCGTTTTGAACTAGGGACTTTACTAATAGTCGATGTAGATAGTTGCACTCGTGAAAATGGTCAATTTAGGGCGATCGCAGTCGCGGCTGTTATAGCAAATGCAGAGCCGAGTGCAGCACACTCAGTGCCTCATTCTCCATAACACCCTTCGTTATCGCTCTAAGGTCAATTTCATAGAAAGATTAACCTCTCTCTACTGTTTAAATAGCGTCACTGCTCTGATGTGCGCCCGACTACAAAGATGGTGCGAAAAATGAAGGTGGTGGAAGCGGGGGCAACTCATGAGTTATGAAGGCCAACCAGCCTGACTCTGACACTCCATGGGGTGCTCATAAGTTGCAATTTAGCTAAGAATAGTGTCAAGATACTGGAGACGGCCTTTGCGAATCTCTTAGGTTGTTGGTTTTGTTGAGGATGCTCGTGGCATGATGAATCACAAATTCACGGCTACACCTGCACTAGTTGGTACCAAAACAACCGATAGTAACAAACTGCTGCACCAAGCTGTCTCGAATCCTAGCTAAAACGATGGTATAAGCAAAGCGAAAAATCAACGTGCTTTGAATGAATCGTTGTCAGCCGCATGAATGTAGCATCACGAGGCAGACAACATCTCGGCTTACCCTGTATCAAGCAGTGAAAAAGAATCCTCTCTGGTCACTGGAGCTGCTGTCCTGCTCCTACGCATTGGACGATCAACTCAGAAAGAAACAACAGAATGATAAATGTAATGGTCTTGGGTCGGCATATACGAAATGCCGGCCCTTGATGGGCCAACAGAGTGCCCTCCGGTATAATTGTAAACGGCGATATCATTCGGGTACCCTGTCCACCTCGGCCGTGTTGGTTCCGGACTCGTCCCGATTCGAGCAGCATCTTTGAACAAAGTCTGAAGCTTCTTATCAAATTGTAAGCCGTGAATGTTGTTTTCTAGAGGATCAGTCTTGCACATATCCACTGTCTTCACGTCATACTCACTCCTCGTTAACTCGTTCGCCACCTTGACCATCAGTTCCCCGACTTTGAACTTGTTCATGGGGTTCATTTCTCCTGGCTTTTGCCAGTACCTGAGCTATTGTGGTGGCATCATTGCCATGGCGCATTACGAGACGACGGCTCTCACCAAGCTCCTGATTTTATCTATACTCTTCCAAATTCTTATCGATTTTCACCCATCCTCGGTTCCTCTTCTTCTAGTGCCCTTTTAGATGCCGTTCATCCATGTAACCACTCGCCCGCGCTGTTCCGCAGACAACACCAATCTCGACACATCTGGTATCTGAAGAGTCGGGTACATAGATTGGCCCTTTAGACCTTGGAGTGTCGAACTTATCTGTTGTTTTCTTGTCTTTTCCTCTAGAGACCTGTAGCTCCGGCATTCATAGAGGGGCTATCTTCCGAAATCAGGTAACACGACGTTATCATGGCTCTCCTTACTGATGCACACACCTTATGACAGGGGCATGTAACCCACGTCACTTACCCGGTTTGTCTTGGTTTTTGTCTCTCCCACACCCTTAGATATANNACTTTAAAATACACAAAATGGCACTTTAAATCGGCCCAATGCCATGCAACACAATAATTTTGTCTTCTCTCTTTCAACTTCTCGCCTACCCATTTTCTTCACCAAGTATCTCCATCTCGGCATGCAGCGGGCGATCTGATGTTGGCCTCTACTCGACTCCAGCACGGCAAGGTTATCTACAGCGCTGATAGTCCCTACCTACCAATGACTTTGTTAGGACGGGTGCCCATCTCCTCCACGACGAACCGTCCTCGAATTGAGGAGGCCCCCAAAGACACATCCCCAGCATCACAAGACTCGCGCTTCAAGGGGATCCTGAAGCAGGAAATGAGCTCCTTTTCCGGACTCGGGCACCCGACTTCTAGGACAGGCTGCTAGCCTTTTCTATGGAGTTATTATACACGCCAATACCAGTTCCCGACCAAGTAGTCTGCCATTGAGGCATTTTGTTCCATCTCTATGCCTCTTCCTCGACCTTGACCATGATTCGCGATTCTTGCTGACTCGATCAGTTCTTCCCTACGCCGGGATAAAGTATAATTCTCCTTAGCAGCCTATTAACAAGCCTCTAGGCTAGACAGATTTAAGGTAGATGACGCGAGCCCTTGGGAGCTTTGTCACAGGCACCCCGATGCCGGTACGAGCATGGGACGGCACAATGGTACGCCCTCTAGTGAAAGGCTACTTTGCCTTACCCATAGCCTTTCTTGCCAGATTCACATGTGACTTGAGGGTTGTCGGAAGCCATGATGCCAACGAGGACAACCCAGTCTTGTGGCTCTTACTTAGTGTAGTTGTATCGAATCTGGGCCGGCCGATCGCACGGGCAAATACTTCTGCCAACAGAAAATGCATTCGAAGCCAATGGAAACACCTCGGTCACTATCCGTCTTTTACATATGTATCCTGCCTGCGGTATGGATGTTATTATATTACACGCCTTAATCGTAATCTCACTTCTGTTATCGGGAGAGGAATCATGTAGAAGCAGTCTAGGTGTGTTATGTAAACTATGGAACTATTTTTTGAGGTCGGCCTATAGCTTGTCTGCTACGTTTGCATAAAATGGAAACACCGATTATAATTTGATGCCGTAGCTTGATGTATCCTTCTGTTATGAGGTTGTTCAGTTTGTCGAAGACATCTTGCTAGTTAGAATACCAAAGCATACGATGTCGTTGTTATGACGGTTATTTGACTATATCCTTTTAAGCCCGCAAAGGGAGGTTACAAGAGTTGTCTTCCCTAATATACTACGAGGTTGTACGGCTTAGTTGTCATGTCTTGTTTTTGGTTAACGGTCCCTCTCGTAATCATGGTATATTTCCATGACTATGATGAATACCCGGGGTCATGACGAACTGAGTGCTTGCCTTTATCATAGATGTTACATTATCCAAGACTGATGCCCCTGATACCTCCGTTCACTGCGGTTCATGGCTACCTCATCATATCATGGTCGGCCATTGTTTGTTGGTACCTGTAGAAGTGCCAGCCTGGACAGTTACCAAGAAAGTTTGCAATAGGACGTTTGGAGAAGGACTCTTGTGTATGCATCATGTCTATGTTTACTTCATTGTATTATCAATCCTTCACTTGCTTCCTCGCGTTGACCCGTTCCTATTCTCATGATGCCATGTCTTGTGAAAGTCTTGTTGCCTTGAGTTCGCTGGGCTCTAGTGTCTTTGAATATACAGTTGAAATTGCCCCCTACAGCAACGTTGATTTCGCTGCTAGGAATTCGGCGTTAAAGATGAAGGGGTATGTCATGAGGTGGCTCTGATTCTGTTTCCGATCTCTTATATCTAAGGGTGTGGAAGAGACAAAAACCAATTCTGCTTCCGAGAGCACGAAGCAGCTCAAGTTGAAGTCACCCTGGGGCGTGCGCCTCTATCCACATCTTGCTCATTCTGGTATTTGTCGGAGATATAACTTGGCATCGCGGCTACTCCTCATCTTGGAGTCGTCATCCTCGCGTAACACTCAAAATGTTTCGTCATTCTGCGATCTGGACTTGTCATTATCGTCCCTGACAGCCTCACGAAACGGATCACGCAAGACGTCGTCGCAGTCGACAAGCCCATCATCTCTCCACCCGACTGTCATCTTCTCAGTTAATACACATACCGTCGACAGCCACGCCGATGCCTGGTAGCGATACGGCTAGGCAAGCCTTGAAGCTGACAATCGATGTGCACAAAACGTCGTCCACAGCAGGCGTCACATGGTCGTGGGCAATTGCTAGAGAAGCCCCAGTGAACATTGAAGGTCAGATGGAGAAGCTGAAGAAGCAAAAGAGGCATTACCGGCGCATCATTGCCAGCTACATAAGGATGATAAGAGGATTCTGAGATGGTTGAGAACGATGGTGGAAACATGATTCAATGCGGGTGTTGGATAAATTGCGGAATGGGGCCGGGTGAGGAGTGATGATGTTTGTCCTTGAATATCTTTACGTGATTTGTATTAGCTGCTTGGGATGGAGCACCATTACACTGGAGTACAACCGGTGGCGCTTGGGAGATGTTAGTGGTGAGGCTACTTGCCTCTCGGCTGTGTGACTACTAACTGGGTCATCGCTTAGTTATGCAGCGGTTTCCGTGATTGGGATACGATGGACTTACAGGTTGAGTAAGGGGAACCGTGTAAGTCGAAATTGCCAAAGCCCGTATCGTCAACGTTCATCTCAAGTCTTCCGGAGCCGTCTAAAGACTTACTGCGACAAGAAACGCCTATTATAACCATAGGGCAAGGCGACGAGGCCGTCTGCTAGGCGTAGTGCGAAACGGCAAGATGACGCGCGCACACACACATGCGTGGTATCTCAAGCTTAAAAAGTGTGGGTCGTCGTGACTTGACCGTGTTGGTGAGACTTAGGCCAGCTCATCGGCTTTGTTTTTTTACTCCTAGATTAGCTTTTCTTGCCGCAGACAGAGACGTCAGCAGCAACACCAAAGAACACAGTTTTTACACAATAACAACATCTCATTGGCTTTGTCTTACAGGGTTTTCGTGTAAAGTCGTCGTTCCTCCCTCCTCTAGTCTTATTCTTCTTTATCTCTTTATGCTCCCCTTTTGTCTTATTACTTCTTCCAGCGGTCTAGTCTTGGCGGAAGACGGCATACACCAGTTTTCTTTCCAAAATTTGATTCTCTACATCCGACTCACCATGGTGTCTATCACTCAGCGCACCACCAAAGGAGTCGTCGGTCTGGCCAGCTCGTCACTGACACGAGCGATTAGGTACACGGTAGGTTTCTGAAGATATCTGGCCTCTTGGTTCAGTTGTTGACTAGTTCCACATCTCACAGGGTCTACGCTACCTGTCACGGTGCCTCACTCCACCACCACCGCGACTACGTGACACAATGCCGGTGCCAGGAGCAGCAAATAGTCGCGGCACAATCAACTACAAGCTGAAGAGCTTGGAGAATTGGTCGGTGCAGGGTAGATTCGTCCCTCGGCGGTACAAGATTAGAGAGCCTCGAGATAACCACATCATTCGCTCCATGCGTTGATCCTGTAAGCTTATGCAATTCCATCATATCCCAGCGACGGTGCTTTCCACGCTCAGTAAAGTTTCTTCAAAACCACAGCCAGCTGCAACAAGGCTTCAGCTACCAAGAAGGTTAGCCAGCGTGCCGTCGAGGCTATATTGAAGGTCGTTGAACGTCCCAGAAAGCGAATCAGAAAGATGGAAGATGATTACGGATGTCTCAGACAGCTTTCCGGAGCCAACCTCACCGTTACCGGATCAACTTGAGCGAAATCCATCCGTATTCAGAGACTCGGTCCGATGGAAACTCTGAACAGAAATTGACTTGGAAGGACTTTGGCTTCGGCCATCGTGCCAAGATCCATAATGACACTGAACACTATCTTTTTTCATTCTCCGAGTTTGATCCGTTAGTCTACCTGAGACCTTCCTACCGCTCAAGGCCTCGTCGATGCATCGTTAAATCAACCGAAGCGGCTACCAACAACTCGCCCGGTGAACATAGAAAACGACTCTATTTAGAGGGACTCGATGATTGCGGGTCAGCCGTGGATCAAGTTTTCGGCAATAATAGTTTAGAGGAAAACACTGTCAAGCACGCAGAGCAGTATTAAAAGGTGCTAAAGCTGCTGTTGGAGCTAGAGCATTCGCCTCAACAGGGAACACTCCGCGATGCCCTTCAGCAACTGCATAGACCAAAAGGAGCAGTTATCATTTTTGCCCAGGCAGAGAATGAGCATAGCAAGCTGATGTGATAAGTTCTTTTGAAGACAATTGTCCTTATATTGTCTCCCGGTTGAAGACCCGTTTATGCCACCTGTTTCGAGCTGCACATACAACATTTGTAAAAATGAAGATGACTACATGATGACGGCTGTCAATTCATGACTTATCAAAGGTCTTCTAATTTCGTGTGCTTTGTATTCTCTGCGAATAAATGCTAGCAATATTACACCGTGCATCGTACGGGCCAAGACGTCAGCACGCGCTGCAAGACTGTCCTAAAAGACTACCCCACAGGCGAAGCAGATATCATCTAGAAATGTTCTGTGATATTTTGAAATGGCTCTTGGCGAGTGAGATGTGTCGATTATATGAAGAAGATGAGTCGTGGGGTCGATGAAAACAAGACGCTTCGATTCCCCGGGCGAATCCAGACTTCAGTCATCATCGCTGAGAAGACATAACACGTCTCCTTTTTATCATTGCAATATCTCCATCATGAATGCCTTTCTAGTGCCTCACCAAATATAGAACACCTAGTCGCCTCTCCATCTCCTCTTACTGTGAGGGTCTGAACCGTCTCTTGCCAAGCTGAACTATCTAGTTGTAAGGTATCTTTCTGCTACAACAAAGAACACAATATCTTCACACATCATAGCATCATAACCAATGCTAACACAGTTGCCTAGTTTTTGACTTTTAGCTGCGCAGAAGCAACATGTCACGCCTAGTTGCATAGTAAGAGGCTGCAGTCTTGGGCTGTTGTTAAATGTTTGGTCAGATAAGAGTTCTCTTGGTTGCTGAGGAAGAAATCTGCCTATGACAAGGAATATTTAACATAGGTATGTTCTTATTAACTTCCCCAAATTTATTATTTACCTCCAGGCTATCACAACAAGCAAAGCACGGCATATTAAAATATAGATACAGTCCCTAAGAATTAATAATAGCTAATCGATCTATGATGCTATGATGCTATG
>JAAGWO010001144.1:0-19464 GCA_013266205.1 Fusarium decemcellulare | reverse complement strand
GGGTGGGGCCCCGCGTTAATAAAGTTAATAGGTGAAGGTGCTGTGGTAAGCCAGTCGGCCTGTCACTCTGACCAGGATGTTAGGTCAGCCCTAAGCCGAAGATGGCTGCATGTTTCATCGCCGGATACATGGTAGAACCAATTATTCTTGCACAAGTTCTTTTGGCTTACTCTCAGTCAATTGTTGAAAGTATGGTACAAGGCCAGCAAGTACATGCATATGCAGCCATCACCTCATTCTTGTTTTGCTTTCCATCATCTTACCCATATAACATGACCATCCCGTAAAAAGGCTACTCCTAAGCAACAGAATGGACTGCATGCCCCTCTTTGCTCGCGGTAGCTCCTCGACCTGCAAAACGAAGATCATGCGCTGATGGTGGGTCTCATATCGGAACTCCGCAACCGGGGGCTGTGACTCGGTAATGTCATGCCACACCAGTGAGAGGTCCTATTTTATGTTTACACTATGGATGAGATTAACCTACCAAACCGTTGAGGTGGTCGTAATCAATATATGTTGTATCTTTCTCTAAATGTTTGAAATCACTCATAAACCAACCATGCTACCATAACACCATGACAATGCCAACTACAATCCATACCAGTTAGACACACTTAGTAACGACAGACGTCTGTAATCTCTGTGATAAACACGCCATCTTGTTTCCACGCACAGGTCACCACCGACACGGTTGACTCCACCCTTCCGATGCGTGATACTTTCTCCGTAACCATGAATGCAGTGTGATGGGTTGCAGGCCCGCATTGTCGTCTCTCATCCGGTACGCCATCGAGCACGTCTCCGTCGCTCGTGAGGAAGAAGACAGAACTTTGTCTGATGAATAGGATTGACTTTTGATAAGTATCGAATGAGAGTCGGCGGCCATTGATGCTTTAAGTGGTCATGTTAGTAAACAGTTTCAGGGCGATGCGATACTGAGACCCAAATCGCAAAGCTATTAGGGCAAGATACATACCGAACTCTGCGCTCTAGGCTGTAATGTCTTTTGATTGCTTGAAGGGCCAGGTCTTGTTCGGGTTCAAAGAAGATGTCGTGTAGCGCTTGAGTGATGGCGTCGCCACTTTGATAGTTGTTAAGAGCCATCTTGTGAATGTTCGAGGGTTAAGATGTCAAGATTTTCCGGTGAGACGGTCTGGTTGAGGTAGTTGAGAAGACAATTGATGTGTTTTAGTGTCGATTCATATGATGTTCTCGTGGGATTATCTACATTTTATCTCGTCAATAGATCGCAGCCTCAGCTTTCAAGCAGAGTTCCACGCATGGCTGCGCCTACTCCGACTGCCATCCGCGACCGCGCTTATTCTTCCACATAGATCGAATGGGGCGGGTATTTTCCACCCGTGCGGATCTCCGCGACCAGCCTCTGGTAATGGTTATAAGGGTTTACAACCACGAGTGCGTAGACACTTATCCCACTGCTCGTGCCTGAGGTTCAGCATCATGTTGAGTGGAGAAACGTCCCTGCCGCACTAGCGGAGTTCCGCACACTAGGTAAGGTGATAGCTTCCAGTGTACAACACTATTAATAAATTTCAAGACGAGACTCGTGGTAATTATTATTGGCCTGATCATGCCAACTATTTTTGTGGCATGATGCATGCACTGAGCGGTTAAACCAGTCTCACGAAAGGTTGGCAGCCCGCCGCTAACGCTAACGCTCAATTATCTATAGAAACATCTCATGCATGTGAATTTGTCATTTTATTAATCTGAAGATGCGACAGACGAGTTCATGCCCGCGCGCCTGATGCGTAGGCTTGTTCAGTTTTCTAATTTTGGCGACGACCGTGCTTTGACCTCCACCGCCATGGGGTCTAGCCAAAAGGTGTACAGATAACACCAAAGCAACTCAATTTAACGAATAGTATATGTCACAGCTAGCCAAAAAATTTATAGGTGGAAACCCTCAATTTCTTGTCTGCTGGCAAATTAAAACTGAATATCACGAGGTTTTCCCTCAAGTGTAGGGTAAGTTTCCCAGCGTGATGGGATAGTCCGGGGATGGGCACATTCTTCTCCGCTCGATAGCAAATAATTTGGACCTAAATCTCATAAGAAACGAGCTGTCTTGGCTAACAAGTTAGAAAAATGTTGAGATTGGGCCCCAACTTCAGATCGAGAGACTGTGTAGACACCCTGGATCGGATTTAACCTGCTGAAGGGTTTTATGTCTTTGAGTCCTTCCTATCCTGCTAAGGTAATGAAAGCAATCTCGTCGCTACATTCTCGAATAATCTAGAAGTTCTTATCAACCTGACTTGGTAAACGGATCGGGCAGTTCTCTGTGGAAATTAAGGTGCCTTTGCCTATTTATACATAGCTGCCCAAAATGCTATTTTTTGGCTTAGATTCCGCCATCGACTGCAATCCAGACCCCACACGGCTTTACATGGCAACCAAAGCTAGGATTGGTGGAAATTGAATAGACTTTACCATGATCGACATGACAGAAGAAGCAAAAGATGGAAACTTTTCATTACTGTTGCAAAGCTAGCGTGGAAGACGGGGCAGAAATAAGATGATCATGCAGGTCCCAGCTGAGCTGAGAATACCAGCTTCCGGATCAAGTAGACATACTGCGCTTCAGTCTCAGGTTACGACAGGGATGATAAGCTTAAACCAATGAAACAGGGAATAAGCTCAAGGATGATAGCCAAGCCCCCACATGTGCCTGTTTCAGATTCCTTCCTGTTCCTGTTAGAGTGGCCGACCAACAGCGTCCGATTGGATCGATGAAATGAGAGTAAACAAGCTTGATTTTTCTTCATCATTCATTGATAAGTCTCCCTTCTACTCATTCTTGTCCGCTCTCTTGCCTTGGTTAACCTTGCCATTGTTCATCACCATCAACGCCAAGTATCTCCCGCAATGGCTCGCTCACTCCCTGTCCTCGCGGGCACATTTGCTATCGCCGCCGCCCAGTCAACATCGGTGATCAGCTTCATGGTACCCGATTGGGATGGTCTCCATCTCTCCGCTTCCGTCGTTGACGTCAAGGACGATGCAACAACCCTTGCTGTGCGTTGCGAGGGCGTCCATCTCGACTGGAATATGTGCGGCTCCAACCCGCAAACTATAATTGGAGGTCCGTCGACTTTGTCTGTCTCTTGGGTAGATCCAAGTGTGCACTTGTATGACGATGTCTTCTACACCAAGTAGGTACTCCTTTGATGAGACATGTGTGCACCACTAACAGACAACTTCTCTTTAGGTCTCAAGACCTTCACTGCGACATCTATCTGGATCAAAGCACCGCGACCTGCACTTCCACCGCCATTGACGTGATTAAGGGCAGAAGAACCACTCATGTGACGACGGAGACAACCTCGCGTCCTGACCTTTATTACTACGAGGTGATCGCGACCGCAGGTATCGAGAAGCTCGATGGTAAACACGACGACGACAGCAGCAGCAGCACAGCAATTCCTGCTGCTACAACGACCTCACAGCCTCAGAGTACCGACGTTGAAACGACCGAACTGGAGACTTCCTCTCAAGCGAGCGCTACCTCTGAGCAAGTTGTGGTCACTGATGTGGCTACAACGTCTGGGGCTAGAACGAATACCACCTACCATCCTATTTCTACTCCCGGATCAGGCATAAATCCTACCAGCCCGATCATTGTAGACAATGCCGCGGGCGCCAGATTGGTCCAGAACATGGTTGTGGTGGGTCTTGCTGCTGGTGTTTGCGCTGCTGCCATGTTGCTGTAGATAATGACAGGAAGGCTGTAAGGAGGGTATATAGTGAGCATCAATGGGAATAAGATGGATCAAAGATAAAAGTTTAGACTTAGGTGATGGAATGTTGGCTGAAATGAATAAGACAATTGTCTCGGGCCAAACGGAAATGACGAGATTGAAGCCGAAGCCCCTGCAGCAAGGCTATTGAAAGTCATACGATCATTGGATCACAGTGCCTGCCAAGAACAAAAGATCTTAAATGACAACGATGCAGTGGATCTTTGCCCAATGCGTCTTTTCTCGTAACAA
This sequence comes from Fusarium decemcellulare, assembly GCA_013266205.1. Lineage (NCBI taxonomy): Eukaryota > Fungi > Ascomycota > Sordariomycetes > Hypocreales > Nectriaceae > Fusarium > Fusarium decemcellulare. The sequence goes on along the minus strand of JAAGWO010001144.1, from coordinate 15,448 downwards.
AATTGTACGAGCGACTCACTTGTTTTTGCCTACCTGGCCTCTGACACGACAATTTCCACGATTAATTTTGCACACTACTTTCAGGCTGCCTATTCAGAACGAAATGAATAGCCCGGCTTCCGGGCATTATTGCAACCGGATATCAGCGAAAGAGGTGTTTTTTGGTCAGTCGTCAAGCGAGAGCTGATATAGTGTCTGTTTATGTATTCCCACTCTAACAAGCGACGGCAGGGTATCCCCGCAAGATGGGCTCGCCCGAGGCAGACTCAGACTTGAGGCTCTTTTGTTTGTTCATGCACGCTGCCGGATCTCAGTTGACAAAGGGAATCCACTTAACCCAGGGTTCTCTTGGCAGAAATGCCATCCGAACAGATCTAAAGCGCCCCATTGGATCTTGGCAATTATGTCTCGGTGCCCCCATGCCGATATCAGGCTATGAAATGAAACACTTGCAGAAAGTATTGTAAAATTTAGCCCCTTGCACTTCTTTTCAGCCGCAGCGGATCATGACCTGCTGTCTCTCAAGTTGGGCTGTGGGCAGCCTGATGTGCTCGGGTGCGCTCGAGTACAAAAAGTTGTCTTTGGCTTCTTGAATTAAGTGGTCCGATCTTTTGTCATCTCCCACCGTATTACCGCGACTAAATACTCATAATCATGCGCGTATCATTCATCACGTTTCTTTTGACTAGTCTTCTCATTGTGACTCCAGGTTTGGCAGCCAAGGTCGGCCTGTTCGACTCGGGGGACTGCGTGGATCCCTCGGGCATGGAGAAATGCTACGGCACAGCCTCGAATGAAGCCCTCCGATGCTACGATAGCAAGAAATGCGAAGAGGAGGAGGAGGGGGAAGAAGAAGATGGACTATCCCAGTGCGCACTCTCTTGTCGCTGTCTACAGAGTCAAGATGAAATCAACTGTGCATTGTCACATTGCTGGAATAAGGTGAGTCATATGGGCGTTACGTACGTCACAATTATAGGACTTGTATACTAAACAAAGCAGGTCTACAGCTGTGAATACCAGCAAACAGTCGGGGAGCTTGCTGGTTATTGCTCCGAGTCCGATTGGGAGGCTATTCCTTTCTATCCCGCCCCTGACGACGCTCCTGCTGCGTGTTCGTGCAACCTGAGCCAACTCAGGATGGCTAAGAAGCGTCTTATAAATGAGACAGACTCCTGTGCAAACAATATTGGGAGCCTGTCGGCTCGCGATCTTGACGACTTCGGAGACGTCTTGGAGACTTGTCAATGCTGTTCTATAAGCGGATTTCTTTCAATGTAAGCACTTCAATGCTTGTTGATTCCAATGGCTGTGTCTAACAATGCTGATACCAGATACTGGAATATCTGTCCCGATATGAACCCCTTTGTTCTCGGCGCAGACGACTGGTATAATCTTGTTCCTCGGAATAATTTCCCAGCGTGCGGGAAGTACATGGATGCTATTTCTTGCACTGGGGATCTTGGATTTGCACCTCCAGGCTTGAACAAATCGGCAAAGTTCTTTGCGCCCGGAGAGTTTCCTGAGAACGGAACCCAGACAACCGTCTGGAACCTTGTTGGTAGCATTACAAGCCCACTTAGCGGCGAGACATTTTCATGGACTTTTGCGGGGATTGCACATACTGTCACAATAGCTACTGCTGACGCGAAGCCTACAGGGAGCGCTGGTGGTGAAGAGGCAGGTGGTGGGAAAGAGGATAGCGATAAGTTAAGCCAGGATGACGAGGAAGATGCCGCTTCATTGCTCTCCCCCAGGCTGTGGCTCATTGCTCTGACTTGTATTGTTATTGTTTAAGGTATATCGACATTGTTAGGAAAGTATTTAAAAGTACAGGTTGAAGTGGTTTTTTTCTGTGTGTCATACCAAAAAGTTTAACCATGTCACTAATTTTAAGCTTAATTATTAACTAATTGATTGAAAGTTCCAGCTTTGCTCCTCATCAGTCAAACTCATAAGCGCATCTAAATGACGCACTGAAGAGCCCCGGTCATGAAACCGGACCAGTATGTTAGATCGGCTGGATCGTGGTTGCGAAAAGAGTAACCGCCGAGTCCTGTGGAGTTAAATACGGATTTTCCGCCTGGACGGCGATGCCCTGATTACCGCCGAGCATTTCAGCCTTGACAACGTCATGATCGACGTTGGGTAACCAAAACGGGGACGACAAGCGATCCTGCGGCGATAATCCCTGCTGTATCCGCCCACCTCGACGTCACAGCTGTCAGCAGCAATTGCCCAGCACGTAGGCGAAGGGCTAAGTAACCAACTAGAAATCTGATTGGTTTCGATTGGCGAGCACTCGGAGGATTAACAGCTTGAAGGGGAAGTCGATTGTCGCAGGATTCAGTGCTGCCTCGCCCTTGCCGCCCACCTTGGTCCAGTCCGTGCTTGTCGCTGGCTGTGCAAATACGCCCTCAATCAATGTCGCACAATGTTGCATATAAACCAGGAACAAAGCCCACAATAGATACCAAAAACCACACCTAATCTTAAGCTTACTCGAGCCTTATTCGATCCCTTGTTAGTCCTACATCAGCCATGAAGACAGCTTCAGTACTCACAACTTGGGCGTTCACCCTCTTAACCCACCCCGCCGCTGCCTTTGATGGCACAATAGGTGCGGGCGGAATCCCAAGCAGCAACATGAGTGTGGAGAAATGGGAGTCCTACTTCAAGAACCCTAATGCTACCGGCACTTACACATTTGACGCCTACAACGTCTCCGGGCCGTTTCCGCCCAAAGAGACCCTCGGTGGCTGGGAAGCCACAATCGCGGTAGCGAATGTCACCGGAGACGAGGAGGGTCCCTACCCAGGAACTAGCATTAGCATCAAGGCACCTGAAGACGTGAAACTGCCTGCACTTAACAGTAGCCGTTCCAATGAGTCTGACTGGCACGTCTGTGTTGCTTTCTGGTCACCCGACGTACTGGAGGACGACGCGCTTGATGACGGCCAAGATGATGACGGCTCTTGCAGTTCGTTTCTCTCTGACGATTGCATAGACGCTATAAAAGGCCAGGCGAATGGGTTTCTGTACTGGGATAATGAGGAGAAGAAGTGTGGGAGCTCCCCCATGGTGCCTAAAGCCTGCGAGGACTACTTCAGCGACGACGTCACCACAGTTGGCTTTACGTGTAAGTTCCCAGTCTTCGACATAGTTATGTGGCGGAGACTAATTCCTAGTAAAGTGGGCGCAAACCTCAGTAGCCTTGATGGAAGGCCTCTCATAAGCGAACGACCTGACCTCACAGGCCCGGAAGCAGTGGACGAAGACGAGGCTTACGAGAACGCGGTGCGTGGCATCTGGACCGTTATGATCAACTGGGGTCGCCGTGATCCCCAGAGCTGGAGTACCGGGGATGATGAGATGCCGCAGGCTTCTTTGTTGTGTTTGCGGGCTAGCAATGTCACCGCAGGAAGTGAGAACCCTAATGCTGGTGCGAGACTGGGGCTTGATGGCACATTTGCTTTGTTTATTGCACTTTTCGCCTCGACTTTCATGATCTACTGAGTTTGAGGCGAGCGATTGTCAGAGAGGTAGTGATGATTGGCATGCGAGGTGTCGGTATGATTGAATGAGATACTCCACATGGCAATATTTTGAAGTTTATTGTTCACTTTAAATGCTTTTCGGTGAAAACATTCTGCGTCATGGATCTCTTTTGGCAGCGAAAATGCCCAAATGCCGCAGTAATGTGAAGATCTCGGATGCAAAGAGATCATTGGATGCACTCAAGGCTCCACAAAGCGCGGTGTCAAGCCTGATTTGGCAGGAGGGTGCTTACTTGCATCATCGGGCAAATTGTAACAAAATCCAATGGCAACATGCCGGATTTTATTCGAGAATTCTTTCCTCTGAAGTGGGGCGTCAGCGTCACATCTCAGACAAGCTGAACCAAAGGTGAACCATTCAGAAATAGAAACCTGCAGGCTTTGTCCGACTCAGTTCTAAAATGCAATTCGTTCAAGATACCGTCCGTAATATCCCTTGCCCTGCTGAGCTGAGACATTTTTGAGGAGCGGCTGGGTCAGCACAATGATCATCATGAACTCTGTCTCAGCTGTAAATACTGAGTTGTATAGAAGCAATGGCCTTTCGTCCTCCATCATCTCAACTTCACAACAGCAACCGAAACTTTCTTCTTTGACCCAATGTTTGAATTTGATGTAAGCCCCTGCCCGGAAACGAGCTCCAGAGCCTCGTGCAAATACTACAATTTAGATCGAGCCCTCCACTGATTCTGCCAAAGGTTGTTGGAGAAGATGACGTTAGGGTGGGAAGTGCTCGCGATGGAGACGGCTCTAGTCATCCAAATGGCCCTTCTGATTTCTTATCCTTGATGAAAAGCTCCTTTGGCCCTGTCCTTATAGCCTTGGGCCCCACGGTCATTTACATGTTCCTGAGCTGGATTCTATTCCTCATTCTCCGCAGAAAGTTTCCGAGGGTCTATTCCCCAAAAACCATTCAAGGTATCCAAATGGACAGGTGAGGAGATTACTCACAAATTTGCAAGACCTCGAGCTCATGAGACAATAGTGACCTTAGCCCAAAGCTGCCGACTGGCTGGACAAACTGGATCATGCCCTTTCTCAGGATTTCGGACATTTTTGTGCTTCAAAAATGCTCACTTGATGGTTTTCTTTTTCTTCGCTACCTCAAAATTCTCGGTGTCATATGCGCCATCGGCATTTGCTTCGTCTGGCCGGTTCTGCTTCCAGTCCACCTTACGGGTGGGGGAACACAATCGTACACCGATTCCATCACCATTCGTAATGTAGACCGACCGAACAACTACTATGCTCATGTTGTAGTATGCTGGGTATTTACTGGTAGGTTTGTTATCATCCGTCTAGATGTCGATTCTAACTAGATTGCAGGTTTCATTGCAATGATGATACTTCGCGAGTGCATCTACTACGCCAGGTTAAGAAATGTTTATCTCGCGTCGTCTCATTACACTCGCCACAAATCTTCCAAAACTGTCCTCTTCACCTCTGTCCCACCTAAATATTTAAACGAGCAGCGGATTCGGGAACTGTTTGGAGAATGTGTTGTGGACTGTTGGATACCAAGGACAACGGGAAAGCTGAAGGCGCTTGTCAAAGAAAGAAAGAAAACAGCAATTCGCCTGGAAGAAGCCGAAATTACTTTCATCAAAAGAGCCAACGCTACCCTCGACATGACACCACCGTCCAGAATGACATGCCTACCTATTCGCTTCGCCAAATGGTTGCATCAGGATCGATCCCGGTCGATGAGTTCCCACCCGGCCGATCTGGAGAAGGGGAACTCTCGCAATGGGCCTGAGCCTCGAAATTCACCATCACTCACCGAATCTGGAGGAAATCTATGCCAGAACAGCTCGACAGCACCAAAGCATGCAGAATACAGTCTCCCGCACACCCTAAGTCCTAGTCTTCGGGGTTCGGATGGTCCTCTAGCATCTAAGCATCCCCCCGACTATGCCAGACCAAGGCATCGCGTTCTTACCAAGTTTGGCGTCAACATCGACACGATTGAGTGGGCACGATCGCACTTGATATCGCTCGAGGGGCAAATCGAGAAAATGCGCCGAGAATATTTTGCTGGTGGAGGACGGCGAATGGGTGCGGTTTTCGTCGAATTCGACTCTTGCGTCAAAGCGCAAGCAGCGCATCAGATGCCTATATTTCACCAGCCTTCTTACAACCCTCAATCCATTCTGGGGGTAAAACCGTGTGAGATAGTCTGGGGTTCTCTGAGGCTAAAGTGGTGGCAACGACTGACCAGAAAATCCGTCGTCATGGTGCTCCTTATCATCGCCATTGCTGTTTGGTGGTTTCCGACACTAATTGCGACTATGGCGACGAGCCCAGATGAAATGAAAATCATCTTTCCTGCTCTAGAAAACTTGCCATTGGTAGCCACAAACATACTGTCCGGCTTAGGGCGCGCGATAATTCTCGTTGTCTTGCTGGAAACTGTTCCGTTTTTCCTCCGAGCATGCGCCAGGTTCACGGGCGAGCCGACTCTTTGCGCGGTCGAGTCGTTTGTGCAAAAGAGATACTTTGTTTTCCAGGTTGTACAGGTATTTTTAGCACCATCAGTGATGCCGCAGGTTATCCGTTCGCCCACCACTGTTCTGACATTCGGGATTCCGGAGACATCAGACTTTTACTACACATACATTCTGGTGCGGTGTCTTCAAGCAAGCGCCTTTGAACTTCTTCAGTTTGTGGAACTCTTCCGACATCAGATTAAAAGCAAGCGTTCTCAATCTCCTCAGACCTGTTTCAAGAGATGGCACAAGCTGGATGTGATCCATTGGGGAGGCATTTACCCTGTCTTCACAAATATTGGAGTAATGGGTGAGTACCATGCCATGCCTTCTTATGGAACTACACGCTCCTAACAGGCGAGGTGAAGCCATTTACTATGCATTTATTGCACCCCTCATCCTCGCATTCGCCGCAACAGGACTCTGTTGCGTATACTTCGTTTACAAGTACAACTTGATTTACGTGTACGACACGAAAACACTTGACACCGGCGGTCTCCTCTATCCCCGAGCTTTCATGCAATTGATTACAGGCCCCTACTTGGCACAGATCTACCTCATCGGCCTTTTTGCTGCCAATTCGGCATGGGTACAGATGTCTCTGGTGGCATTACTCTTCCTCTCCACCGTCTTCATTCATGTATCGCTGAGAAATGCCATTAATCCACTTCTTAAGAGTTTCCCGCGGGCACTCAATCATGACGAAGGCAGATTAGAGGCAGTAGAGGATACAGCGGTGGTAGATGATTCAGAGGGTGTCTCATACACCTCCCCGAGCAGCATTGCATCTCAAGGCCGGAAGCAGTCACGGCCAGCTAGCATCCCTATAGTCAAGAAGTTGCTCCAGAAACTTGCACTACCGAGTGTCGATGAATTACGGCAGATAATTCCGCAGACACCCACAGAGGAGGAATTTCCCGACGCGTATACTACTCAACGATATCTACCCCCTGAAACTTGGCTACCAAAACCAAAGTTATGGATTCCACAGGATGATGCCCTTGTAAGTCGACAAGAAATTACCTTGACGGAAAAAGTGCTTCCAGTTTTCGATCATGGGGCCTGGTTGAATGATAGAGGCCAAGTCAAATTTGACTTGGAAGCTTCTCCGTTGAAGCATGACCGGCTTTTATACCGATTCGCGCGTTTGGTTCTGTAAAGGCATCACAGCCGTAAAACTTACCATTACGTTCAAATGAGATATGCGAGCCAGGGCTGGTTATGTAGTCTTTTCAACACGTCCTTAGTTGATTCTCATGTCTCGGGATGTATGTGAGATCGGGCAAGTGACTTATCAAAAACACAAACAGATATTTTATATCTGCTCAAGGTCTTTAATCATATCAAAGTGATGCATCTTCTCGACTTTTAAACCGCGGCATGTGTCTTGATGATCCTCATGTCTAAGTACTACTGACAAATCCCGGAAACCCAGCAGCGATCTCATCTTTCACCCATTCTCGATACTTTCCAAGGCCACCAAAATGAAACTTAGTAGTCGCCTTACGCCCTCGCACGTTCGTACCGAAGAGCCAGCTAGAGGTCGTTTTGAACAAGGAGCCCTCAGCAAGCTGGTCACAAAGCTCACCCCACTGCTTCTCGGCAGTATCAGATACCTCTAAAACGCGATTGGTCTGCTTTTCTGTGTGCAGAATGCATTCGGTGAGCAGGTCCACTTCGCTTTCAAGGACAGGGGGGAAATTGGCAAAGGCACCTTGCGGCCCAGCAACCATATACATGTTCGGAAACCCAGAGCAAGCAACTCCGCCGTAGGATATTGGGCCATCTTGCCAGTGGTCGCGGATCGTTCTGCCGCGTCCCTTGATGCTAATCCTAAAGTAGTTCCCTTCAACTGCTTCAAAACCTGTAGCAAGAATAAGGACATCGAGGCGATGGAGCTTGCCATCGTTGGTTCTAATACCCTCTGGGACAATTCTGTCAATCGGAGTCTCGCGTAAGTCAATAAGATCAACGTTCTCGCGGTTGAAGATCTGGTAATAGCCCTCATCGCACAAAGGCCGACGAGCATAGAGTTCTTGCGGCTTCAGAGCACTGGCCTTCTTTGGATCCGTAACAATCTCGTCGATCTTGTCCCGGATGAATTTACACGCCTCTTCATTGGCCTCAATATCAGTCGTTAAATCGCCAAAGGCACTGAACATGAAGCGAAAGCCATTCCCTTCGCTCCAAACTTTCTGGAATGCTTCACGTCTTTCTTCTGGCGTGGCTGTCATAGTCTTCCTCTGTGTCTCAGGGATACCGAACCCGGTCCTCGAAGTGAGAGTGTCTTTCCAAATAGCATCATAGTTGGCGTTGACTGTTTCACGATATCCATCCGGAATAGGACCCTGTCCGCTAGGAACTGAATACTGGGGAGAACGCTGGAAGGAGACTAGGCGACTGACTTCGGGCGCGATAGCTGTCATGACTTGAACGCCAGTCGAGCCGTTTCCTATTATGCCCACCGTCTTGTCTTTCAAGGAGACGTCCTCCCAGATAGCTGTGTGTATGGTCTTTCCTTGGAATGAAGAAATCCTAGGGATATCGGGATAATTTGGGGTTGAAAGGACACCCAGGCAGTTAATGAGATATCGAGTGCGGATTGTCGTCAACTTTCCAGAACAAGAAACAAGCCAGGTCCCCGTGATGTCATCCCAAGTGGCCGATTGCATCTTAGTGTTGAACGACATATGTTTTCGAAGATCATGTCTCTTGACCACATGATGGACATAGTCTAGAATCTCGGGTTGATAGAGATAATGGCGAGACCAAGGATAAGTGAGAAGGTCTTCCTTATCCCAGGAGAATCGGTAGAGGTAGCTTTCTGTGTCACTCATGGCACCCGGGTACCTATTCCAGTACCACGTACCACCGACATCAGATGCCATATCAATACATCGAACATCAAGGCCGGCGCGAGACAGCCGATAGGTGGAGTAGATACCACCAAGCCCCGCGCCAACGACAAGGGCATCGACATTGAGGGCTTCTGGCTGGGAGCCCATCGTGCCAACAGGCGAGTGGGAGGAAAGTAAAAAGCGGTGGCACTCGAAGACGGGCTAGTCTTGTCCTTGATAAGGGACAAATAGATGGAAATTGTTCAACTTGGGTAGTAATGAAGAGGGAGAGGTGGCAAGTTGTGACGCAGACAAGCGTGCAAGGTGGTAATAATTTTAGAGAAACGGCACACTGGCGCATCATAAGATGAAGATAGAAACGCTTTCTTCAAGACGAGACAACTGAGATTTAAGCACCTCATCTTTTTGACTGCACAGACTCTGCAGTGTGACCTAGTGACCCTCCGGAAAGCCAGTGGCTCGCGCTCGCGAGGATCGTAGGAGCCATTGCTCTGAGGCTCTACAATGGCTACAGATTGCTGGCCTCATTTCACAGACAGGTAGACAGATGACACACTCCACTGCCTCTACTTGTTGTGATACGTCCAGAGGAAACAAACATCTTCATGTGCGGGCGTCTCCTTCTGTCGGAGGGTGTCATGATTTGAGGAGGGGCGCTGAATCTCCTGTTCGATGCCGATCTATCCAGGAATCGCTACTGCATGTCTCGGATCTGTCCGCCCTATCTCCGGCGAATGCCCAATAGATCGAGACGCGGTGCTTGATAAAACTGCACATGCTACGTCTCGTGCGGGGGAGAGAGGATCTTTTGAGTCCACCGCTTGGCGCGCCATCTAGGAGGTGACGCCCGTGACACCTTCGTACACAATACATTGACCTTATCTCAGTGTAGGTACCTATTTCTAGAACGGAAAATGAAAGGTGGCCGTCTCCCGCCGTCTTGGATATCTGCAATTGTTTAGTGATAGTGATGCTTCGACTTTTTTTGCATACAATAGCTTGTGGCTTGGCACTAGAGTTGCGAGAAGATCTCGATGAATGACGAAGGCTCTAGCTCCGTAGCTCAATGCTGGAATGGAGATACTCAAGCAGCGAGTCGCAAATGGCTGCCGAAACCACTCGCCCCACACTGCGGCTGTCATTCTAGCAAATGATTCCGAACGACTTCTTGAAACATTCAGTATTTAGCGGGCAGCCACGCACCCTGATGAGGTTCAAAGCTTTGTGAAAAGAAATTTCGTGCAGATGGTCTGCCAACACCGCTGGCATTAACGCCAGCATCTTCGTGGAATTCAGGAATGCTAGCCACACATACCAATCATAAACGTTATTTTGTGCTCAATATAGCAGAGCACTCGCTGAAGGGAGATGCCAGGATTTTACAGAAAAATAGAGTAACTAGTTGGATTAGTGCTTGGTCATATAAAGACCTCTAATAAATCCATGGCTAGAGAAAAGAAAGTCGTCCACCGCTCTATAAGTTAAACATTGACGTAGCAGTGGCACCAACAAAGCTACTGTCGCTCTAGTTCATGTATTTCTCCAACCAATCCAGGATCTCTTCTGGGTTCCTCTGAAAGTAAAGGTACGCATCCCATCGCCGAGTGGTATTCTCAATCCAGACAAGCTTCTTCTCGGGGATCGGAATCGCGTCAAAGATGGACTGAACATCCTCCGGCCTCACAGTGACATCGTTGCGCACCTGGTACATAAAGGTCGGGAGGGTCATACTCCTAGCCCACGGAACGGGCGAGTACTGCTCAAGGTGGAGACTCGTACGCCAAAATACCATCTCGTCCAGTTGCTTGATGTAGCTCGGGGGGATGTTTTGACGTTCCAGCTCTATTCGCATGGTCATGTTGGCCGAGATTGGCTGCGGGAGTACCATGCAACGGATGCCTTCAAACTCCTCCGGGGCTCGCGACATGGCGAAGAAAGCTGCGTTGCCACCCATGCAGCGAGGGAAGATGCCAAGAGTCATGTTTCGCGTGTCCGGACGCTTACGGATGTAACGGATGGATCCGATAACATCGCGGGACTCGTACCGTCCACCCGAGTAGAGAACTCCGTTTGCCCTTCCGCTGACACCATAGTTTCGGAAATCGTGAGCCAAGATATTATATCCAGCATCGTGAAGAATCTTGTAGTCGGGGATGAAGTTGACGTCGATATTGTTGCCTGTCGGAGCCGTCAACGTGTTCCAGGGCTCAATGTGCGAAGGAAGCCCGGCTCTATTGAACAGACGTGGATGGTTCATGATGAGAACCTTGTCCGATCCCTTGCATGGGAAGAACCAGCCCTCCAGCGGGACGCCGTCTTCGGAAGGGAACGTGACGCTCTCGTACTCCAGGCCTCCCTCCTCAGGCCAGTGATAGAGGGGTGCCTCGGGCCAATAACGATACGTGTCGGCGATGCCCTCTAGGACTAGTGTGATTTGGGTCTCGTTTAGAGTGGTGTTAGAGGGATTACTTTGTTGGGCTTAGAACTTGAACATTAGTATTCCCGAAGACTGCCTTATAAGGTGAGCCAGAGACTGACCGTGAATTAGCGGCAGAATTACCAGACAGATTAAAGATAACATCTGTCGATACATTGTTGACCAATTGTTTCGGTAGGGTAAAGCTTGCTGAATTGGAGATTTATTAATGTCATGGACACAGATGTTACTCCTGGATACTTACATTATATACTATTCTATGGATTCAATTGAATATTGAAAAATAACACTCAGCACCAATAGATGGGCTTGACAAACCGTCTCCGCGGTCAAATCTGCGGGTCAAACCACGGACAAGGTGATCAACGTCGGCGTCAGCTTAGACTCCGCCCAGTATTACGCCAAGGCTTCACACAGCCTCATAAGGCTCTGATCGCCCACTTCGTTGTCCAAGACACCAATCGCTAATCTTTTAGCTGAATTCTTTAATATTAAGTCTTCCCGGATACCTCCAATCAGAGCTCCCAAGTGGTGTGGACTTCGCCTTGGTGGTGTCCAGTCATACCAGAACCGGTTAAAAACTCCATCCAGCTTCATGGGACTCATGAGAACAGAAATGCCGTCGCTATTCGAGATCAATCCTGAGCCATGATCAGTGCTAATAATAGCGACACTGGTGTCATTTTTGTTGGTGCGAAACAAGCCGGCCGCATCATCACCACCGAAAACGGGATCGGTGACAATTTTGGGCGACCCCGATGAGACTGGTCCTATTGCTGCTGATGAGAGTCACAGCATGCTCTACCTAAGGTGTCTTCTGCTCCCTCTAGGGTTCTAAATGGTAAAGAATCCAGCGGACGCACTAGCTGATCTTCCCAGCACAGCGTTTATGGCATAATTGCAAATAGTCGTGACAATATTGGTCTCGTCCTAAACGCGGTTAGCGGTCATTATCTATCATTCCCGCGTGTCGTGACAACAGCAATCTTTTAAGAGCCAAAAGTGAAGATAGAACTAGTTTTCTCGGCTATCGAATTCTATTTTCGGAAACACTGGCTGTAACATCACGCTCTCTTCAGGGCCTGTAACGAATCAGTGTTGCCACGGTCATTCATTGCTCCGAGACTAATAGCCTCTTCGCCCAGTAAGAGATAGCAACTAAGGAGCTATTTGTATACGAAGTAATAATGCGAATTTCGAGGGAGAGTCCAGAAAGTAGTCAACGACATCAGCAGTTCCTCTCCTTATTTGAACAAAGCCAATTACTGCCAACCAAAGGGTGCCTAAGCACGTGAGTTCAAACAGCGTATAATAAGAAAAAGGGCACTTTATTCAGGGTAATAGATAACCCTGATGCCGCATTAAAATAAAAGCATATCTAGGTAGGTATTTGATAATACCTTCTAGCATAGCGGGAGGCAAATATGGTCTGTAGTAGGTGGGTGGGTATACTCAAGAGGGCTACCCAGAACCTTGGAGTAGAGAAATCTGATGAGTAAGGTAAGATTAGCTGAGATAGCGACAGGGGCGAGATAAGATAAGATAAACAAGCATTGCCTTGGCGGCTTCAACCTCTCTTTTGAAAATTCAATCTCAAGAATGGGCCTCGCAATTCAAGAGTGCGCAGACTACCTAATCGGCCTAACTTTCAACTTCCGCCGGATTGACCAAGTCCAGCCCCACCGGATCGGATGCGACGGGGAGCGGTCGGAAGCTGGGCACGGAACACGGTAGCTAGTGGAATTCCAACCCGCCCTGCCTACCCTTGCACGCCAGCCGCCCTGGCCTAAAGTCTGGGGCCGGTTGTGGTGCCTACTGATGGGTGTCGCATGACGACTGGCCAGGCACGGCAACTGAGGTGGATTCAACGCATCTATTCCCGCGCCATTTGAGTAAATAATAACAGAACGCTTGAGTCTTGAAAATTACTTTCTTTTCGGAAACTAAGAGCTCGTTTTCATTCTTTGCTTTAATTCCTTACGGCTGAGGAGTTGTTTGGCGAATACAGCTTCTACTTTAAACTCATTCAATGTTCAATATGGCTTCTTTGCCCAATTCCCTTTAAGATCGGACCTTGTTCATTGAAAATGCATACATCAATGGCCAATGGGTGCTATCTAGTTCCAATCGGGTCTTTGAGGTGCAGGATCCAGCCACGAACAAAGCCATTGGCACTATTCCAGAATGCACGGTTGACGACCTAAACAAGGCCATTCAAGCTGCTTCAGACGCGTTTCCAGCTTGGAGAAGTCAATCTGGCCGTCAAAGAGCTGGAGTTTTGCGGAAGTTCAACGACCTTAGTATCGACAGCAAGGAAGACCTAAGGAGAATCATTGTTGCGGAGAATGGGAAATCTATGGCTGATGCTGATGGAGAAGTTCTTTTTGCGGCTGGTTTCTTTGAGTGGTACGCCGAGGAAGCCCCCCGAGTCTATGGGGATGTTATCCCGCACTCGGCACCAAACGTCAGGACGCAAGTCATCAAACAGCCAATTGGTGTTTGTGGCTTAATCACACCATGGAACTTCCCTCTAGCTATGGCCGCAAGGAAAGTCTCGGCAGCGCTTGCTGCCGGGTGTGCCGTTGTGCTCAAGTCCGATGGGGTTACGCCGTTTTCCTCCAATGCCCTTGCGGCCCTGGCTGAACGGGCTGGAGTTCCGAAAGGAGTCATTAATGCCATCACAGCCTTTGAAAATACTCCTCAGCTCGGTCTCGCCCTTTGTGAATCCGATATTGTCAAGAAGATTTCCTTTACGGGGTCTACTAGAGTAGGGAAACTCTTGATGAATCAGTCGAGCTCCACACTCAAGAAGCTCAGCCTTGAGTTGGGTGGCAATGCCCCTTTCATCGTGTTTAACGACGCCGACTTGGAAAACGCCGTTGCTAGCGCTATCACAGCAAAGTTCAAAGTGTCAGGTCAGACCTGTGTGTGTGCCAATCGCTTCTTCATACAAGATGGTATATACGATAGGTTCAGCCAGAGATTTTCGGAAGAAGTTGGGAAGTTGAAGGTTGGCAGAGGCGACAATGCCTCTACATCACATAGACCTTTGACCACCCGAGGTAGCGTGCAAAAGATCGAGCAACACGTCCGAGACGCTGTGAAGAAAGGTGCTCAAGTTCTACTTGGGGGAGAAAGACTACCCGACCTTAGGGAAAATTTCTTCCAGCTTACAATACTGGGTAACACCGACGACTCAATGAGGGTGGCGGGTGAGGAAATATTTGGACCGCTCGCAGCGTTGTTCAAGTTCAAAACAGAAGACGAGGTAATCAAGAGGGCAAATAACGTGGAGGTGGGATTGGCATCGTACGTCATGACTGCCGACTTGGCCAGGTCGTACCGCGTATCTGAAAGACTCGAGTTTGGCATGGTAGCTCTCAATACTGGCACAATCTCGGATCAAGCAGCGCCGTAAGTCTGCTTCTGGCATTGGAGATCTATATACTGACCAGTCTCAGCTTTGGAGGAGTCAAACACTCGGGTTTAGGTCGCGAAGGTAGCAAGTATGGACTTGGCGACTATACTGTCTTAAAGACAGTTATCACTGGTGGTATTAATCCCATGCATAGTTAGTAAATCATATACTGATTAAGACTTCGTGTTTCATATCGAAGTTTGATTTTTAAAAACCAAAAGGCTTTCAAAACTTTACAATTCACCTTCAAATCTGGTCGCAATTATGCGACTGGACTATACACTCACAATGTCCACCTTTCAACCTAGTATTAGACAATACGTATCCAAATAGAAATCCTCTGGTAGGACAAACAGCTTAAAGTCTTCTATTGGTAGAGAATTAACGTGGTGACTGGAAGTTTCCTAGCTGCGTGCTACATCAGCTGTCTAAGGTAGATCTTAGTAAACGCTTGAAGATACTGGTCGATGTTGGACTAATGTCGAGACAGAGTTGATCTTGCTGATTTTGTGATAATTATAACATTTTTCACCCTAAGTTAAATTACTATTGAAATTACTAAGCTATTATATTATATAACCTTTTATATAATAACTAGTATTAACCTTAATTTAAATCTCTCTTTTACTTTATTTAATAATATATAGTAGACTTCCCTCCTCTCTCTCCCTTTAACCTTAATGCTAATAGAC
>JAAGWO010001143.1:0-27719 GCA_013266205.1 Fusarium decemcellulare | reverse complement strand
AATGCGACGACCCGGAGTCGAATGGGGACAACAGGCCCGAAAGGGGAACAAGGGGGGGCGTGTGCTTGCCACTCATACTGCAAGTCTTCAGCATCGTCTCCCGCAAAAGGCCTTCAAGACGGGCCATGTTTCCGCATTTGAACCACACCACCGAGCAAGATCGACGAGGGGGGGATGGGGAAGTCCGGGGACATGTGAACTGAAAACTTGCCAATGGGTTTGATTGATCACTGACGAAGGACTCATTCTTGGTTCAATGGCCGAAATGAAGATGGGCCGTGTTAGTTGGGTTAAGAGCGACAGGCCGAATTATTGTCTGTATGCTCCACATGCCCCGGAATCTCGGACCAGACTCCTTGCTTTGGTCTGGCTCTGGGGAAATATTGCTCGTCAAATTGTGCCGGTAAATCCGGGGATGAGCCATTTCTCCAACATCCAGGCAGCATCGTCATATGGGGACGATTACTCTACGGAGTATCATGAAAAAGCGAGAGACCTTGATTGACGCCACAGCAGAATCCTTCTCGGGACAATTGGTCAGGGTCACATGCTAGCCCCGATGCCCGAGTGAGACAGGCCCGAGGCGGCGCGATGTCGACCACCTCAGTCTAGTACAACTCGAGCGCAAGAGCCGAGAAATAGGAATAGCATCGATTTACTGACAGGGCAAAACAGGTTCTTTTATGGGAATGGTCTTGGGGGCAACCATCTTGTAGCCAGCGGGCGCCAGAGACGCAGGAACAGACAGAGGCGCTGATCTTGGTGCAGACTTCTAACAAGTCTTTTGTCTTTTAACCGGCAGTCTGTATTCTCAATGGATGCCATCTTGATCAATTGGCCATGTCTTGGCCGACGTCCCTCTCAACCATACACCAACCACCCATTTCCAACTTTTGGAGAGCAAAAAAAGCCGGTAGGTCCGGGGTAGAGCTCCAGCAACAGCTCTAGTCTGTCGATGGCGCTCAATTTCCCCCGCATCAATGCGCACCCCTAACCCTGCTCAGCTGCGGGAACAAGCACCATTTGGGGGAACAGGGATCCCGACCAACTAACTGCCTTCCAAACTCGACGATGGTTGCACGTACGTAGTAAGAAAAAAGCAACCCTGGCTGGTGTCCCCATCAGCTCTAACCGCTTTGCCTAGTTCCTTTGACGCATGCCGAGGCTCACATGAAAAGCCGGGTGTAACTTGAGGCCTTGGGGGGCGTCGGTTGCCGCTGGCGGCGCTGGGGTTTTTACTCTTTCTTGGCACGCCTGGGTCGATCGAGGAAAGCAGGGGAGGATGGTCTGATGGCCCATGGGGGATCTTAGTGTTAGGCGCCAGCCGCAGTTGCCGACTTGGCAGGTCATGTAAAAGAGCAGGGAACTCGGGCCATGTTGGACTCCAGATTGAACGTCGGGGTTGCACTGCTTCTGCAGGTCTTCGTACGATCTTGGAGACGGACGTTGGATGAAGGATTATGTTGCTGGTGGCCTAACAAGAGCAATTGGCAAGTAGAAACGGCAATTCACTTGCGAGGCTAATGATTACTGTGTTGTATTGTTTACGACTTCATGATGGTGGTGTTGAATCTCGAGCATCACATCTACCTTATGCAGCCTCGAGCTGATGAACAACAAGCCCTTCATGCACAATTCATGCATAGCACATCTAGATCAACATTTTAAGCTATTTTCCATCTTTCCGGGCGTGGCACGATCGTGACGACGCCTCCCCTCCGGTGTGGGTGGCAAAGGGGGATGATGGATGGGTGTGTGCGGGAATACACACTCAAAGAAGAATCTGCTCAAGAGCCTGACCTATGAGACCCCGAAAACCAAGGAGGAAAGAGATCTAATTTGAGAAACACCACGCCCGAGTTCCTGCACCAATCGGGCGTGGTGCAGCCCAACGCCCAGCACATGTTGCTCCCTCCGTGGTTGCCTCGCCGCAGGTTAAACGCCAACAAGAAGAGTCTCGACTCTTGTCAAACCAAGGGGTAATTTTGCTCAAGATGTGCTATTCTGCAGCCCTTTCAAATTTAAACTCGCAGGCGTTCCTTGCAAGTGTGGTCTCTTGGACTCCTGTTGGTGCTGGATCTGCAGCAGCGTGCAGATGAGGCTATTAACGGCGCTCGTTGAGCAGATGCCTACCGAGGCTAGGACACCGTTCTGTAGCATATGATGAGGGTTATCCCCTGACTAGAATGCGAAAGGCTGGTTCAGGAGGCTTCTGTTCTCCCTGACGAATTTCGAGTTTTACAGGTCTGAAAAGTATTGTGAGATTAACTCTCCCATCGTCCAGCTACTTGGCACTCACCCTGTAACCAAGGAAGCGGCACAGAAAGCTACTACAACGTCATCACACCGAGGTGCACTGGTTTCCTGGCTGCTTGCCCCGGATGATGTCAATCACGGACACCTTCCGATGCTGCTGAATCTGGGGACTCCGCGATCTGCCCCTGGCCTGAAACGTTTGGTGACGCAAGAGCTTTTGAACCCTAATGAAGGATGTGCTATACGACAGGCCGAATGGGAATTGACTTTGGGGTCTGCTTGTGATATTCCCGGGCCGAGTCTCCTCGTGAAGAGCAGCAAGTTGGTTGAAGGACTTGTGACTCAGATGGCTTTGGGCTTGTGATTTTACTAACTGTGCTTTTCATGTGTTTGTAAGATTACTGGTGAGTACGGCAGACTGAATTTGATCCAGGAAACGCATCCTTCGAGAGTTGCTCTTCCTCCGCTCACAGACTCGATACACGGCACCGAACCACCCTACACTACAACACCTACTCCCATCCCTCATAGTCAGGAAAGTATCTCTCATGAATCCTCGCCGCATACTCGACAACCGCCGGATACTTTCGAACGACTTTTCCAGAAGCAGGCGACCTGCGAAACACATCAGCACAGCACTCATGAAACTTCAAACAAGGGACAACTCACGCTTCACAGGTCAAAGCCGAAGCAATGAACCCAAATAACGTTGCATCAACCTCCGTCGGCTCATCACCACCAAGCAACCAAAACGGTCCTTCTGGACCTGCGCTCGCCCTCGCCTCAGAGACGAGTGCATCAATACTCTCCCAAACCTCCTCCCTCAGCATGGCAACCTCGTCATCCGTGAACCGGCCCGTTCCCTGTCCATACAAAGTCTTTGATATCCCCTGATAAACTATCCATCCGACAACGACCTGCAAAGGCCACGGAATCGAAGCGAGGGCGTTGGACCGCATGGTGTGGTAGTTATCGCACCACTTCTCCCGCGTGCCGTAAAAGTACAACTTGTCCTCCAACAGCGCCCTGATGGCAAGATCCTGCGCTCTCTGAGCTGGTGAGAGCTTCGAGTTTAGGTCTGTGATGATGCCATCTTGGACGAATTTCTGGATGATAAAGGTTGAGTCGCTCACGCGCTGCTCTCCAAGCTCGACGTAGGGGATCTTGCCCCGTGGTGCAGACTTGGGTGAGCCGCTGTCGGCTTTATAGGGGATTCCGTCGAAGCGTAGACGTGTTTCGAGCTTGATCACAAAAGGAGACCAGGTGAATGCTCCCAACTTGCCAAAGCCTCGGAACACGGTGAGCTGGGGTATCTCTTTTGATGCCATTTTCAACCAGACGAAGTCGACTCGTGAATCTCACATCAACCTAAAAGCACTACTTGTCTATTTTCATTTTGATTTTATATCACAATGTCTTGCCGTGATTTCATAGTGATTCAGTTCAATCTCGCGACTCGGCCGCTCGCCGGACTTTGTTTCGGAGTCCGGGATCCACATCCGGAGCGCGGGCACGGCGCCGTGAGGGCGAAAGGCCGGCGCCGGCTTGTAAAATACATACATACATATCTACGTATCAATCAGATCGATAACCCGTATCTTATCTGATAGTGAACGTCGTCAACTGTTGCACCGATATCGTGACCGGATAGACCTGCTCTGGCAGCGGGCAAACTTGCTTAATATGGAAATCTCCCGGCCCCACACGGGCTTCTCTTGGCAAGCTGCGAACGAGATGCCCATCTACCCTGATGCAAACCAAGCAGAAAGAATAGTAGGATATTATTCGCCATTAGACGCGCTGGTGGCCATGCACAGGAGTTATAGCTCCGGAGAGAAATACGTCGTCGTGTAAACCGAGTTACGACTCGCCATTTTGAGAACCTCAACTTCTTGACCAGCAGCGTAGTGAGATCAATCCTGTGCATTAACAGAGTCATGAGAGGCTCTTCAACATCTCGTGAGCTGACTAAAGCTGTTCGCCTGGACCTTCTAAACTGCCATTTCTCGGCCAAATTCACCTTGGCTCGAGCTCGATAGCCCACGTCGCCCCAACCGTGGCGTCTACCCATCCCCTCTAATTCGCCCGGAGCCCCAGGGACGGCGAGAAGCCCGTGGGGACAACCCCCCACTAAATGACGGAATTACCGCATCGAGGGGCATTGAGCAATCGCATGAGGGGGCAATGAAATCGTACAATTACTCAGCTCGACGACGTCAAGCAGAGGACATTGGATATATAGACGCGAGGGCGACTTGATTTTGCTCATCTCAATCATTGAAAACTCTACGCACAAATAATCAGTCAAGATGAGTGGAAAGACTTTCAATGTGGGCATTGTGGGATACGGGTAAGCTCACCAAGGTGCCTAGCTCAGATGAGCTCTCAACTGACGCAACAACAGCGCTTCCGCCAAAATCTTCCATATCCCTTTCCTCACCCAGACCCCGCAGTTCAAGCTGTACAGCATTGTTCAGCGATCTCCCAAGGAGGGCAACTCTGCACCCAACGACTACCCTGACATCAAGCACTATACCGACTACAAGCAGCTCTTCGCCGACCCCGCCGTAGACCTGGTCGTCATCGGCACGCCCCCTGGCAACCACTTTGAGCTCACCAAGGCTGCCCTCGAGGCCGGAAAGCATGTCCTGACCGAGAAGCCTTTTGTTCCCACCTCGGCCGAGGCTGATAAGCTCATCGACATCGCCAAGAAGAACGGCAAGCTTCTTACCGTCTACCAGAACCGACGATGGGACAATGACTTTGTCACCGTCAAGAAGCTCGTGTCTGAGGGAACCTTGGGTCGCATCATCCAGTTTGACACTCACTTTGACCGATACAAGGCTGTTCCATCCAACAACTGGAAGCTCGATCTTACCATCGCTCAAGGTGGCAGCGCCCTCTTCGACCTTGGAACCCATCTCATCGACCAGGCCTACACGCTGTTTGGCAAGCCTCAGGCTGTGCATGGCCGCCTTCTCAACCAGCGCAGCGGCAAATTCGACTTTGAGAACCCTGATGGTGTCTCGGCCGAGCTGACCTACCCCGACGGTCTCCTCGTCAACATCCGCATCAGTGTACTCAGCGCCGAGATCGACCAGCCTCGTTTCTGGCTCCGCGGCACAAAGGGCAGCTTCCGCAAGCTCGGCCTGGATCCCCAGGAGGACCAGCTCCACGCTGGCAAGAAGGCCACCGAGGCCGACTTTGGCAAAGATGACCCCAAGAATCTGAAGCTCGTGCTCGTGGGCGACGACGGCGTTCCTAAGGAGCAGGCTCCCCCGATCTTGGAGCCTCTGACATACAAGGCATTCTATGCGCAGCTTGCCAAGGCGGTCGAGAGCGGAAAGGAGGAGGATGTGCCTGTCTCGGCCACTGATGCGAGGGACGTTTTGCAGATTATTGAGGGTGTTTTCGAGAGTGCCAAGACGGGCAAGGATGTCACTCTGGCTTAATGAGTAACTTAAATAATGAGTGTAATGAATCAAAAGTTTAAGATTATACCCAACCCTGCTGGTGGTACCAAAAAGAATGATGAGTGAAGCGGGCAGAATCTTCCGGCGGAAGGATCAAACCTGGGTTTGGCCCCAAAGAGCATTGAAAAGAGGCAAGAGCCTTCTCGAAAGGGAATGTCGATGACGTGAAGCCTAACTTGAGGAAGGCGCATACCGACAACGCGATTTTGCCAAACACCATCTCCATTCTTTTGTTTTGGTCGACCTTTCATCAACCTATCTACCGTCACCCAGCAGGCCCGCCAACCCTGACATGATATCTCGTCGCAAGCAACATCATCTCCAGAGGAAGCTCCTCTTTTTGGCCCATTCTTCCTTTAATTAGCCTCACCCCCCTCGCAGCCCCGGATCACGCCTTGTCGCTGCTCCTCCTCCGGTTCTCCTTTGATGGAGTTGTCATTGCCAGATGCCTCTCAGTTCTTGGGAGTCCCGAACAGAGCAGAAGCAGATAACAGTCGAGAGTCGATTCTCTCCCATATTAGCGAAACCCTGGACCATATGCTCGGCAACCAACCCTTCCCTCCCACGAAGGACAATGTGCTCGATTTAGAAGCCGCAAACTTTCCCCCTCGTTCTTCCACAGAACCGAAAGTTGTTGATCTGGGAGCCGCAAACCCACCCTTTCCAAACCCTGCGCTACGAGATAGTCGCCGCCCTTCCCGGAACCCCTTTACTCCGTTCGTGTGGATTGGGGCATGCGGCTCTGCTCTCAAAGTCTGCTCCAACTAGATTTTCGAGTTTTCAAACAAGGGACGCATCAGGAAAAAGTTCGAGGACCCGGAATCATGCCGGTGGATCGCCTACAATATCCGCAGGTCATCACCCCTCCGTGTATGGTGCTGTGCTTTGGTCGTCATGAGCATTTGGGCTTTTATCTGTGCCTCCACCCGCCCCTTCTACAATGTCTTCTGCGATGCTGAGCAAACAACACCGGTGCCGATGGGGCAGATGGCTGCCCCAAAAGAAGAAGAAGCTCGAAACACATCGCTTTCCCAAAAGATAGCCACGCTCGAAACAATCGTCGCTTTTGGGGGGACTGTCTTCGTGACTCAAGGCCTTATTTGGTCAGCCTCCTCGCACCATCTTGCTGTAACTAAAGCTGACCATAAACAGTCTACGATCATCCAGAGAGAGATTAGAGCGAGTCGCCCATACGGCGATTAATGTGGCGGTCTCAATTCTCAAGGGCACTCTACCAGTGACTGAGAGGACTAAATTGCAACTACGCATCTTGTAAGCCTCATGGCAGCGTTGATGGTCAATGAGAGCTGACCTGTCTCAGTGAATTCCTCGCCCTAGTCACTGCTTATCCAGTATGCTTACTTCATCAGATGAGAGGCAACACGTATGATCCAAGTGTGGTACAGATTTGTCAAGATGCAGCATTGAGGCTTCAGAAATTACGTCCTATCCGAGTCGATCAATATTCGCGCAAGGGCCTAGCCGATACGCCCAGAGACTATTCTACGAGCGCGGATACGCTGACTGAGACGAAACACTTCTTCGAGAAACTGTCCCTTCAGCTTGACCACGATTTTCGCACTTTTTCGACGCGAGCCCAACCTCCATCCATGGCTCCCCAGCGCGTCATTTTCAGTATCCGCAAGCATCTTGAAGACCTCATAGACTCGGAGGACCTCCACATGGGTCGATCTCCAATTATCCGTAAGTTGTTCTCGGCTCCAATTTCTAGTTTTTCTCACCAAGCCAGGCGAAAACATTGACATAATGGCTGTGTCTGGCCGTGAATGTACCGTCTTTTCATACCCCGACGCAGTACCCTTGTCTTTTCTATGGGCGCTTGGCTTGACGGCGTGTGCACTATGCTTCATCTTCCCGATTCAGATGTGTACAGAAATAGACAGACGACATCCTATTGAGACATCACTCATGTTTCTAGCGATCATTGTGATCGGCGCAACCGCGTTCACAATCCTCAACGAGGTCACCAGCCTATGGGATCCCTACGGCAGGGCAGTCAATATGTACTCGTGGACCCTGGGAATCGCAAGGGAGATTGACTGCATGATGGATGAGTATGACGGCACTGACTTGAGTACCACTGGCAGACGGCACGGGTATAACGCCGCCAAGTCTCTTGTGCCCCCCGGGCCGTTCCGGCGCAGTTTTGCAACCGAATCGATTCACCGTTGGTCGGATAGTGATGAGCGACTAGAGGATCCATATCCTGTATCATCCGAGTCATCATTGGATGGATGGACATGGGATAAGACAAGCTGTTGTAGCCCATATAAGAGGGGCGGCGGTAAAAGGGGCGAGGGCGCTGCTGGGTGAGAGTTGGATCAGAGTCGGCTTGGCGTGGATGACCTCTGTATAGGTATAGAGTTGAAGGAATAGAAGAGCATGAATAATGTTTATGGCCACAGTTACAATGTCTCATTGATCTTGTTAGTGTCAGGTCCATGGTTTGCACTCATCAGGGTCTAGACCGGCGATCTTACACAATAACATGCTGATACAATATTGTGTCAATTGACAGAAGTACTAGTTAGGTATCCGAAATATGAGTGCAAGCCGTCCAACCCTGATGTGTCAAAAATGCGGAGCTATCTATTCAACCCAGATATCCTCTCAATGCATCCCTGAAGCAAAAAAACAAAAACTCCAAACTCTTTTCGTCGTGTTTCTTTTTCTCTCCCTCTTTATATGCAAGAAATAAGGATTCCCCAGATTGGGAACAAGGTGTGATTTGATTTAAATGGTTTGATTTACTAATTAAATGGTGAGAGCAAATCCAGCAACGACTGCAACAGCCGCTGCCAGGGCGCTGCTGCTCATGACCCTGGAGCCAAAGCTCTCGATCTCGATCTCCTGGCCGATAAAGGTAGGGTTATACTCGCCAGGGTCGCTCTCGTCGAGTGTGCCGTTCCAGCAGTAGTTCTGGAAGCACTCCCTGCACTTTTCGGGCACGGTCGTGTTTGTGCGGTCGAAGCTGCGGGACAGCATGGCGCAGCCGACGCAGACGGGCCAGTTCTCGTCGCGGGTGGCGTTAAGCATAGTAGCCACCGCGTAGCCGTTCTCAATGATGGCCGAGAGCTGCGAGGTGTTGATGGTGGGCTGGAAGGTGGAGATGTTGGAGGCGTAGACGTAGGGGTAGTTGGGGATGTAGACGATGAGGGGCGCGGGGTCGGAAGTGTTTGTCGCGTTGCAACCAAAGAAGGTCGGGCGCGTGTTGAGGCCGAGGTTGAGGAAGGTGTTCTTGCCGGGGACGACGGGGAAGGCGGAGCCACGCGAGATGTCCTCGAGGGAACGCTCGTAGGTGGCGATCGGGGACGCGCCGTCGGGCCAGCCAGAGTCGGTATCGGCGGACGAGTCGAACGAGAAGACGACGTCGACCTCGCGCTCGATGCGGATGTGCGGGTAGTACGGCACGTTCTGAAGATCCTCACCACCGTCGACAAGAGTCAGACGCTCCGAGTCGACGCTCAGGTTCTCCTCCTCATTCCAGCCCTTGAAGGGGTTGGGGGTCCAGTCGGCAATATCGTTGTTATCGTTGCCGATGGAGTCAAGGATGCCTGTCACAGCGTCGATAGCCACGTCGGGCACACCGTCGGGCACGTACGGGCTGTCGGGTTCGTCGAGGTACTGGACAATGGCGTTGAAGAGACTGCTCGAGGTGCCCATGACGAAGCCGGCGTTGTCGAAGCCGCGGACACACGACTTGCCCTTGGGAATCTCGCCATTGTCGAACTCGGAACCGACGTACTTGAGAGGTGCGAAGCCGTCGAGGGTAGGATCAAAGGAGCCGAGCTCCCAGGGGGTGAACTCGAAAACGGTCGAGTTGAGGTTGATAATCTTCTCGTTGGGGGCGCGGCCGTCGGCAATGAGGATGGGCATGGGCGCCTTGCCCTCGGAAAAGGCAGTGTCGTCGGCGAGGGAGGACCAGGTGTACGAGGGACCGCCGTCGGTAGCGTTGATGAGCTGGTACGAGAGCATGCGGCCCCAGTAGTCAGTTAGAGAGCGTTCGTAGCCGGCGTCCTTCTTGTCCGAGACCTCGTCAAAGATGTTGTCGTAGTACCCCAACAAGCTGTACTGCTTGGGTCCTTCGAGAATCGAGTACTCCAGCTGCCAAATACCTGGGTAATTGACGCTCTCCTGGACAGAGGTGAAGTTGTTCATCATCAAGCTACCAACAAGCCATCCACCACCCGACAGACCAGACAGATATGTCGCGCTCTGGAGAAGGCCGCCCAGGTTACCGTCCTTGTCGCTACCGTCGGAGCGAATGTCCCACGCCGCCAGCGCGCCGGCGCCGCACAGCATAGCGCGGTAACCACCTCCAGAGATGGCGATGCCAATGTTTGGCAGGGCAGCGGCATCAGTCTCGACATCCTTGAGGTACTCGTCGCTGTCGAAATCGGGGATGCTGAGGCGTTTCAGGAGGGTGCGGATGGGCGAGATGGTTTCGTTGCGGCGCTTAGGGAGCCATTCGCGCTCCATGTCTGAGATGCGGGTGCCATTTCGAATGGTCGGGCGATCGCTCGGGCAATTGACTTCGGTAGGGGTGTAGCCGTTGGGGGCCTGGGGAGAGCCTCGTTTTGAGGGTTTCGAGGGCGCGTTGAGGGTAGAGAGGAGGTCTGAGTTGGTGATGGCGACGACGGCGTCTCGGGGGTCGTCGACTGCGATCGAGGTAGGTTCACGTTAGAAAAGTTCCGAGCTAGGGGAATGCGACCACACCACATGCGTCCCTCCCGCAGTCATGGGTCTGCGGCGCTATTGGGAATAGCTACGAGGAAGATCGCTGTGCGCATAGTGAATGGCTTCACTTACTCGAAGGTCGCGCGGCAACCGGGTTGAATGCGGCGGCTGCAGCCAGCAAAAGGGTCAGGCCCGTAGAGAGGGAGGCCATGACTGCTGGTGGCCCCCTAGGAAGCACCGGGAAGGAAGATAAGAAAGTGCAGGATAAGAAGAATAGAGTTACAAAAAACCCAATGTCGGAGGAATGAAGGTCGAGGATTTCACTCGGTCGTCTGGCTCCCCCCGCTGTCTCGGTCTCGGTCGACAATGACAATTATCCTCTGAATCAAGGATCCCCTATGCGACACGCGAATACGCACACGACGACGATGATGCAGCTCAAGAAAGGGGATCGAAAAAGTTGTGGAGAAGGGGTCCAGTAGCTGCTGATGGACAACTAAGAAATAAAAAATAAAAGTTATGGATATCAAACGGCTCCAAAGAATAAAAATAAAATGGGAACAGAAAAGTAAGAAAAAAGAAAGATCCCGGGCAGAAAATAATCCAAGGGAGGGTCGGAAGTTGTAGAAAGGAAGAAGAGATGACGGTGGATGTGGATGTGGATGGAGTTGCGGTTGTGGAGGACTAAGCTGGGACCCCAAGATGGCGAGTTTAATTAGTATCGCCCTTCAATTTTGGCGCGGCTCTCTGTATAATACCATAAATCCTTCCCTCGCTCTTTGACATTCTTCCTTTTTTTACTCTCAAAAAGGGACCAAAGTACCATTCGCTGCTCATCAATCTTACGCCCGTTCACCGCGCCTCTGCCAAGTAAGCCCAGCCCTTGCCCAGCCCCCGTCATCAACCAGTGGGCGCCTCATGATGGTCCATCTGATGCCGAATGCAATCCATCCGGCCCGCGCGGCATATGGGACGGGACGGTTCGTCGAGTAGGACGGCAGCAACGCTTTGGTTGAAGCCATGCGTGTGACGCCGACCGTCCCGGCACTTTAATGCACTGCGCTGCCCGTCGAGCAGGCCATGAAGCAGCAACAAACTCTATGGCATCGACAATCACGAGGCCATTTTCCCACACGCACACCCGACCGGCCCGAAACAGCGCCAAGTCGCTGGATGAGATGAGTGAGAAGAAACGTGAGGTGAGGTGAGCCCGCTTACATTACTGTGAGAGGGTCGCTGAGCTTGGGCCTCCCTCGGCGGCGGGGGGCTCAGCCGTCAATCCCCTTGATCCAGCCACTAGAAGGCCCTGAAGCTTGCCAGGTACAGCCGCTGAGAAGCTCCAGAGGCCTGGGTGGAAACTGGAACATGGCGTCGTCGTCTGTCCAATCCGTCGAGCATCAACCCGAATGACTTGACCTCTTTTTGCTCACATCAGATCTTGGCTTTTTCTGCTCCAGCTTTTACACCGCCGCGTGACCCAGATTATTCATCTGCGTCTGGAAACATGGTCGCGAATCCGACTCTGCTCGGTTCCACGACCCGGTGAGAGAGATTAAAGGGAACGGGCCCTATCCCAAGCCCGAAACCCAGCTAAGCAGAACCACCTCATGGTTGCATCAGAAGAGACAAGGCCATCTTCAGCCTTGGCGGCTCCATTGCCAAGACGGCATGACGGCTGTTTCGCTCTCACTGTTTCCCGTTGCTTGTGATTGAAATCCTTCAGAGGTAGCCAACAGACCAGAGCGAGCGCTGCATCAGCTCTCTTTTTGGATCACCGACAAAGACGATCATCCCTACCTCGGACTCGTTTCAAAGCCACAGAATCAGATCGAGTCTCCAGAAAAAGCACAGCTGCACTGCCCACCTGTCAGCGCTATGCAGCTTGACGTCGAACCTGTGCGCTGCGTCGCGACCCATTCGGCGCATTGCATCCTATAATTGGTCTTCACGGGTTTGGTAAACATCGACGTCGCTCGGTTGATCGGAATTTCAACGTGGCTGATCTTGGTGATCTGCCCTGTGAATGGTTGTGTCGTACCCGCGTATCACGTTCTCGCTAAGGGTCGCTCCGTATCCCGTATCCCGGGGCGCCGGGCCCTTGACGTAACCGGAGTGTTTCTACACGCCGATCTCTCCGCTCCGGGGACGGGGACTTCGGAGGCTCGGCATGACATACCGCCTCTTCATGCGCCTCCGTGAACAGTCCGGGACCTCTTCTCTTTCATGATTCGACCAGTGCATACTTCCATCCCAAAATAGAAAAGAAGATTTGGTGAGTATCATTATATCCTTATGACCAGTTTCCTTATTGCTTAGGGAAAAGGTAGTAACGAGGGGGCAATAAGAGTAGAGCCAGCTCAGGTGTAAGAAAGGGCTGATAAAGAAAGTAAGCCTCTGCTCGGTTTATCATTTTATCGATTCATTAACTTAGTTCGTTACTTGCTATCCAAGTGTAAAAGACAGCGAACATTCTAGCCGCGTTTATGTGGAAAATGTTTGGTATGGTCTTCCACCCAGCATTTTTCATTAGGTAGATGTCAGTTTACCGGCCCAGTATTCTTTCAATCGTGAGACTGCCTCGCCAGCCAAAAGGGGTATCAAAAAAGAACAGCAAATCTACATGGCCACATCAGTTCTCAAACTCATCCCCGTCAGCTGGGTCCCGTCCAAAAGGATGGTTGAATTTGAGCAGACCTGTCAAGCCGCCCACCCATGGATCATCGTCCTCTGACCGAATCACGCACGGCACTCCTCCATGCCACTCCTCCCCGGGTCCCGCACGCCCCACGAATTCGCCTTCCACTCTAATCTCTGTTCCCGGCGTTATCCCCACGCATCGCTTGCCATCTACACTGAGGAGGAGCTCTCGGCTGCGGTTCTTGGGGCTTATCCTGAGGGTAACCTTGGTATTGAGCGGCAGCACCAAGGATCGGAAGCTGAGACTGCAAGGGCTTATCGGCGTGATGAGAAGGGACTTGACGAGAGGGTGTATAATTGGGCCTCCCGCGCTGAGGCTGTATGCTGTTGAGCCCGTTGGGGTGCTGATTAGCATACCGTCGGCGGTTGTGCTTGTGAGAAAGTGCCCGTTCTGGTAGATGTCGATGACGGCGAGGTTTGGATAAGCTCCTCGGTGGACTGATATCTCATTGACAGCCCTCAGAGACGGCGATGGCTCCTTGGCGCCTGCATCGGCTTCTCTCGATAGTGTATCCGACATTTGGTGGTTGATATTGTTACCAGACGGATCAAAGACATCTGCCTTGATGCGATGTCGGAGCAGCACCTTGGATGCCCTCTGAGCCCCCAAGCTCTTGCCTTTGTGCCTCTCCCACCCAGCATATGAAGATAAAGCTGTGTTCATCTTATCCCACGCGCCTCGAGGATAGGCAGCATCCCGCATAGCCACGTCGCTACCACTCATGTACATCTCCCTCCAGGCTTTTTTGTGCTCTCCAAAGTCCCACTCTCCAAGGAAGCCAAGCGTCCCCATGCTAAACGACAGGATCGGAGGTACCGTCCCATGGAGCTTGTATAGACTAGCAGCTCGAAGGACAGTGCCGTCGCCACCAAATGTTGCAATGACGTCAATCTTGTCGGCGATGTTGCTGTCCGAGGCATAGATGGGGAAGCGAAGGCGCTCCTTCAAGGATACGGCAATGCGTGGCTCGAAGACGAGATTTACTTCGGGGTATTCACTATGGATGTACTTGGAGAACTTGAGTACCGCTTCGACGACTGGAGGCGAGTACAACTTGTGTATAAGAAGCAGGTTTTGGGGAGGCTTGGGCCAGTTGAGTGATAACAACGACGAGCCAGGCTTCAGGCTTTGTAGGTAACGGGGGCTAATTCGTTCTGGAAGCTCTGCGATGCTGCGAATCTCGGGTACTCGAAGGGCGGCGGTGGTGGACAGAGGGCGGTGGCATATTGAAGGATGGAGTGGTTGGAACTTGTATGGTGGTCGTCGGTATATGGCAGACTCAGAGAGTGCCAGGCCTCTGATGAGAGTCCTCTTAGACATGTTGGAAAGCGAGCGGCATGGCAGGAAGAGACCTGAAGAAAGACGGAATAATTTTGTGTATGAATGACGCCGTAGCGGGAGCTAGCTCATGCGGGCTTGAGCCTTGCGACGGCTCTGGAGGAGCTTGGTGGGCTGCTTTCCCACCGCCTGCCTGTTACGGCGATTGAGCTTGGTGTGGGGAAATCCATCTCACTGGTGATCTACGGTGACAGTGAAATGCCCCGAATAGATTGGATGCGATGCGTGTTTAAGGTTGTTGGAACTTGTTGCTAGTTGTTGGAAGCTTATCGCCTCAAAAGCAACCCAGAACCACCTGCAGTCTACACATGACCTGACAATGTGTCCTGTTTCAACGCCCGCCTCCAGGGTAGCTCTGACAGCTCTGGATCCAGCAGTTCGGCGCCGAGTAACTCATATCCCAGCGCCCTGATTGGCTGCTGGGCTCGGCACTCCAAGCGTCATAGGACCTGTGCGTCCGAGGCATCCGCCGGGCGCCTGATGTCACCAGCAGCTAAACGTTTAGCAGCAAGCCCGGCTGCTATCATGTGCGCAATGTGTCGCAGCCTGGTCCTTCAACATCTACAGCTTCAGCTTCGAGTCGCCCGGTAGCCGGTCGCAGTGTCTCTCGCTCCTTCGCTTTGCTGCCACGAGGCTGGTATCCGGTGGCAGCTTCTCCAACCCTTGGGTGTGTGCCACGCGACCCCTCGTCTTCTGTTTGGCTGCGCATCTCGACAAGGCAGACACGATTCTTTGTTGAGCTGGAAGCTATAATACCCTGAGGCCGCCGTGTCCTTCGCTTCCGCCACGTCCTCTTGTTGGCATTTTTCTCAAACTTGGCACCTGGTGAAGCTCTATCGATATCAACGACACCAATCAAGAAGCCGCCGCCATGGCTGATCTCAAGAGCTCCGACCCCGCCGAAGACTCTATCCCCTCGCCAGATCTCACGGCGGGGCTCACCGAAAAGCCCATAGTCGCAGCCCCAGCGCCAAAGGACGCCCATCCGTCGGGCAAAGAGGGCTATGGAACTTTTATGCAAATCGTCCGCGGCGCCTTGTTCGGCTTCTACTTTTTCACATGCTGCATCATGTATGCCACTCTCTGGAGCTCTCTGTACTCCAAGCGTTGATGGTTTACTAACTGAGCGACCACAGCATCTTTATCACCCAGCTCATCGGGGCCCCGCTGTACTTCTTCAACCGCGACTGGTACTACGCCTACATGGCCATGACGAAACGCTCGTTCTGTCTCACCACGACCGTCATGACCCAGATCTGGGGTCCTACGACACTGCGGATTAGCGGTGACGAGACGGTTGCGGGGCAAATCAAGCTCAGGCCCGATGGAGGGGTACAGTTTGAGTTCCCTGAGCGTCTGGTGTTGATCGCCAACCATCAAGTAGGAAGCCCAGGGCCATATCAGGACTGTAAACTGACCCGTTGCAGATCTACACCGACTGGCTTTATCTCTGGTGGGTGGGCTACGCCAACTCGCCGGGGCTGCATGGCCACATATACATCATCCTCAAGGAGTCGCTCAAGTACATCCCTTTGATTGGCTGGGGAATGATGTTTTACAGCTTTATCTTCATGTCGAGGAAGATGGCTACCGACCAGCCCCGACTGGCGTACCGCCTGAACAAGTTCAAGCAGCGCAAAGTTGATCCAAACGGGAAAACCTATCTCGATCCGATGTGGTTGCTGCTGTTCCCCGAAGGCACGAACCTGTCTCAAAATGGAAGAAGAAAGTCGGCCGGTTGGGCAGCCAAGAACGACCTCAAGGATCCTGAGCATGTCATGCTGCCGCGTAGCACAGGCATGTTCTTTTGTCTGAATGAGCTGAGGGGCACCATCGACTACATTTACGACTGTACCGTCGCATATGAGGGAATTCCGTAAGTCCTGCAATGGCCGTTACACAACATTGCGCGCATGCTAACTGACGACGATAGCCGGGGAGGATACGGTGAGGAGTTGTTTGGCTTGAACAGCACTTACTTCCAGGGACGTCCCCCCAAGTCGGTCAACTTTCACTGGCGCCGGTTCCGCATGGACGACATTCCCCTCGATGACCAGAAGGCGTTTGACCTGTGGCTTCGCGACCAGTGGTATCAGAAGGATGCTTTGATGGAGGAGTATATGACGACGGGTCGGTTCCCACGCATGGCTGGTAGTAAGATCGATTACATCGAGACCGAGATCAAGACGCGGCATCCGTGGGAACTTCTCCAGATCTTTACCGTCGTGGGCACGGCTGGGCTAATCTGGCACAACGTCAAGAAGACATTCTTGTCTGTGACTTCGGTATTTCGATGACGCGATGGTCATCGAGCCGTCGGCGTTGCGAGGGGGCGATGAACGACAGAGTGACGGGGGAGTGGTTGGCATTATAGTGCTACTTGGCACTCTTTTTCTGAAGTTGCATATTGATTCTTCGCATCAAGCTAGGAGATATTTGTTTGAGAGGTGGAGTGATAGGCACACTTGGCGGTTTGCATAATCCTTTGGTTGGGGACGTTCTGGTCTCTTGGTTTCGGTCTGTTTCTGATTTCGTTGTTCTGTGGAGGAGATACCGAGGCGTACGGGAGTGGTGGGCAAAGACATGATGTGAGAGGAAAGAAGACGGTGAGATGCAAGAGCAAAGATTCGGCGAGTGTCCGAAGTCAGAGCTGGACATATTGGTTGCATATTGGTTTAGAGGGGAAGAAGCGGAAATATCCCGAGACTTTACAGCGTTGAATGGCACTTGTTCTCTCATCAGTCACCTGGCCAAGAATCACGGGCTTTTGGTTGTGACGACTTTACCCAAGCGTGACAAGGTTCTGATGCAACACGATGGAGACTACGACGCGCCGGGAAAGAAGCCCCGAAGATGCATGAGTATCTCGAGCCTGGAACTCGAGGGCTTTGCAGTGACAACTGGGTCCAAACAACCGTATGCCTAGCGCGACGACGATCCCGGTGAGTGGCTCAGAGGCGCAATTAATTGCCCAACGAGATGACAGGAGTTTAAGCTCCAAACCCAGGGGCGACAAGAGGTGCCTCGGCATCCAAGGAGGCTGAATGAGCTGTAATTGGCCGGATGGCGTCCGGGAGATGGCATTGTGCGGGGGTGGGGAAGCGCGCGGGGAAGCGCGTACGTCTGTGCCCAAAGAGGACGGAAAGGGAAGAAGGAGGAGAAGGGCTGTGGTTGTGGTTCGGCGATGATGTGTCGATTCGGGTCGTGGTGGTGGTGACGGTGGAGATGGGTGCTCATTATTGAGATGGAACTAGTGAATGGAGTAGACCAGGTGGCGGGGAGTGGCTTTGCTTGGCAACTTGACAGTTGTGGCCTGTAACAGAGAGGCCGATAGGCCATTGTGCCGTGTTCTTGTGTCTTTTGGATGGTTATATCGCACAGCTCATATCGTCTTGTCAGAGGAGCACTGCATACTGTATCCTGTTCTCAATGGGGCGGCAGTCCGCAAGTATTGCTCTTTCTGCTCGCTTCTGGATGCAAATTTGAGTAACCTTGGCGCTTGGGATCTAGTTACACGTGGAACGCGGTGCCCATGCCCCTCCTTGAGCTGAAAACGAGTTGGCCCGCGCTGAAAGAGAGTTGCAGGCTCACGATGGAGGTTGGGCCAAGACCCCGGAGCGCAAGCCACTTTGACAGGACAGAAACCTTGCCATGAATCTCATCTCTCTGCGAGTTCCGGGGGTCAAGTGACGGACGGCCAACTCTTTGTGACTGACAAGTCGACATGCCCTCCATCGCATCTCGCCCCGAATCGGGCAGTCCTCCGGCGTCGCCAAGCGGAGCTCTACCCCGCAAAGTCGGACGACGAACCCCAGAGCAAGCCCCCCCAGGCCCCCGTCGGCCGGCAGATCTTGCGGGGAGAGGGAACTATTCCCATGCTAGCGGCCGAGCGAGTGTGTGTCAAGTCGTGGAGAAAGGGTGAGGGCATTCAATCTTGTCGGCGTCGACCGCCACCCTCGGCATCCCCAGAGTCATTCTCGAGGGTGATTGGATGGGCCGGTTAGCAGACCAGATGAGCCGTGTATTGAGGGTAGGCCTTCGTTCTCTACGCTTCTTTGAGGAGGTGGTTTTGTTGAGATATAAGGCAGAGCGTGGTCCAAGCAAGATGGGAAATCTGCAAGAAAGAAAGAGAGAGAGAGCAAGGGTGAAACAGCAGAAATAGCTTGCGTCTTTCCGTGCAACCTCACCTATCTCATCACCTCTTCCGCCTTTTCGTGCAGAAAAAAAAAAGGGGCGGAGGGGACTCTGTGCGAATCCTCCATCTTATA
Source organism: Fusarium decemcellulare (assembly GCA_013266205.1). Taxonomy (NCBI): domain Eukaryota; kingdom Fungi; phylum Ascomycota; class Sordariomycetes; order Hypocreales; family Nectriaceae; genus Fusarium; species Fusarium decemcellulare. The sequence continues at coordinate 8,988 of JAAGWO010001143.1, read as the reverse complement.
TTGGGAAGGTCGTGTAACAAGCACGCCTGCCTCTCTCCCTTGCTCTGCCGATCACCAAAAACCGGACGTCCCCGTCTTCTTTTTCCCCCATTTCCCACTTTCTCCTTTCCTTGTCCTACTTTAACCCGGTTACTATATTTCTCGGGCCCTACAAGACAAGTTCCTCTCTCTTCTTTCCCCTTTCCTCTTTTCCTGACATCGTTTTGTCAATCATGGAAAAGTCACCCAACGATACTGCTGCGGTTGAGGCGCAGGGGGAGTTCAAGCACCTCGACCAGGCTCCTAGCAAGATCAGCTCTGAGCACGATGACGACCATGGCTTCACTCCCGAGGAGCAGAGAAAGATTATTCGGCGCATCGATCGTCGACTTGTCGTCACTGTGGGCGCCATGTACTGTGTTTCGCTTATGGATCGGACCAACATGAGCGCTGCCAACATTGCGGGCATGAGCGTTGAGCTCGTCCTCACTGGATTCCGATATGTGAGTGCTTTTTTATGAGATAGCATCTGTGTGGGTTGCTAACTGGGGTAGAACATTGCCAACTTGGTCTTCTTCATCACATACATCATCTTCCAGCCGCCGTCCACGATTCTCATCCGCAAGGTCGGTCCCCGTATCCACCTGGCCCTCATCACCATGCTCTGGGGAGGCGTCATGATTGGTATGGGCTTTGTCAAGAATTTCCCGCAGCTGGCGGCTATGAGAGCGGTGCTTGGATTCTTCGAGGCTGGTTTCTTTCCCAGTTGTGTCTATCTCCTGAGCACCTGGTACACACGCTGTAAGTTTTTGACTTTGGCAAACCTGATCCATAGCTAACGCATCGGCGTAGATGAGGTGGGCAAGCGATATTCCATCTTTTACCTCCTTGGTTGTGTCGCCTCGGCCTTTTCTGGAATCCTTGCTTATGGTGTAAGTCGTCAGACGCCCCCTTTTAGTCTCACCTGACTCACATTCACAGCTCATGCAACTCAACGGCCGTGAGAACCTCACCGGCTGGCGCTGGATCTTTATCATCGAAGGCACTCTTACCGTCGCTCTCGGTGTCGCAGGCTACTGGCTCCTGGTTGACTTCCCCGACTCGAAGCGCAAGACATGGTCGTTCCTCGGTCAACGTGAGCGTGATTGGGTCGTCGCCCGCATCAACAAGGACCGCGGCGACACAGAAGTCCCCCCTTTCCAGCTCAAGAAGTTCCTCGGCGGCGGCGCGGACTGGAAGGTCTGGGCGTATGCCATGATCTTCTTCGACACCACCACCATCTCGTACGCCCTTGCCTACACGCTCCCCATCATCCTTGTCGGCAACATGGGCTTCAGTGTCGGTGAGGCCCAGTGTCTTGTGGCGCCCCCTTACGCTTTTGCCGGCATTGTCATGTTCGCGACGGCCTGGGTCGGTGACAAGTACCACGTCCGTGGCCCCATCATCATCTTCAACATGCTGCTCTGCCTCACCGGACTGCCCATCATGGGCTGGGCATCGAGCGCCAATGTGCGCTACTTTGGCGTCTTCTTGGTGACTGCAGGTGCCAACAGCAACATCCCGGCAGCCATGTCGTTCCAGGCCAACAACATCCGCGGACAGTGGAAGCGTGCCTTTTGCAGCGCGACGCTGGTGGGCTTTGGCGGTGTCGGCGGCATCGCAGGGAGTCTCGTGTTCCGCGAGCAGGACAAGCTGACGGGGTACAAGCCCGGCATGTGGGCGTGCATCGCGTGCTCGCTGCTGTCCATCATCCTGGTGGTGCTGTGCGATTTCCAGTTCAAGAGGGCCAACGCCAAGGCCGACAGGGGCGAGAAGGTGCTTGAGGCTTATGATGTGAGTAACCAACTCTCTCCTCTTGTATGTGAGAATCACTGACTGACCAACTCTTCTTAGGAGGGCGCTTCTTCTGACTTCCGGTATACATACTAAGGCGATGATGAATGAAGGATGCGGGGGTGGTGCAAAGGCGATGCTTGATGTACCTAATCGAACCTTGAGGGTGGGAAATAGCCTCGAACAATGCAGAAGGACAGATATAACTTTTTTTGGTGTTCATGTCACTTGACCCCAATCACCACGGCTGCGTCAAACCATGATGAATCCCTCGAGTCATAAAAGGGATAGTGTTACTCCTCGATAACGCTGTGTGTCTGTGTCTTTGTCCGTCCCAAACCTGGTACATTGTGCACTCCCACCCAAGAACAAACCCACCAGAATCTTTTGTCTAAACAAAGACATCTTGTTGAACTGACCCTTGTTGCTCTTTTACAAATACCCAGTTGCCACCCCCGACATGGACGACCCTGGCGTATTGAAGCTACTCCAAACAAAAAACATGGGCCATCCTGAGTACGCGGTCCCGGTCTACCTGGGCATTCTCTTCTTCTTGTTGACTTTGTGGCTCCTCGTTCCGTTCCTCTTTTTGATCACGCTGTGCGTCAGACGAATTATGGAGAGGAGGGATGTGGAGTGGTTGGAGGATACTGAGGGGGCCGAGGAGTTGCTGCCCGATGAGGAGGATGAAGTGGTGGTGGACTATCAGACCTTTGTCAGGGGATGGAAGTAGTGGAATGAGGAGTCGAGGTGTTGGATAAGTCGCAAAGCTACAGAGTAAGTACGCCTGCTTGATGTTAGAGTCAGAACTGACAGATCAATACAAGGTACCTCAAAAACCGTGGTTATCATTCACCAATTTCGGAGTAAAAAAGTCCCACAGATCATGAGCATTCCACATGTTCATACAGGTAAGCTATAGAATATACATGCACGTTTCAATCAATTTACATCATAAAAAGTGCCATCGCAACACCGACAACAGCAGCAAAAAGCGGCGCCTTTGCACCACTAGCCGCATTATCACCGCCCCCGGAAGATCCGCCGCTGCTTCCCTTGCCAGACTTGGCCTCCTCCGATTCTCCATCCTCGCTGGCGCTCGTCTCATTTGTCGCAACCACACGCTCCTCGAGCTTGGGGTTGAGGGGGTTGTGGGCGGCGAGGTAGTTGATGAGAACCTCGTCCTGGCTGTCGAGTGTGGCGAGGTTCTTGTTGTCGGAGGAGAAAAAGTTGTCGCCGCCGCCGGCGAGGAAGTCGAGGGTTACGACGCGGTACTTTGTGTCGTCTTCGAGGGCTTCGTCGTTGAGGGTGAGGCTGACGAGCTTGGAGCCGTTGTTGTTTTCGGGGTTGTACTCGACTTTGAGGCCCTTGGAGACCTGGAACCACGATGTGACGGGTTTCTTGTTCTTCTGGTTGACGCCTGTCACGGCGCCTTCAAAGACTTCCTGCAGCTCGGAGCCGGTAAAGGTCAACTCGACGATGGCGTTGCCAAAGGGGAACGAGGTGAGAACCTCGCCGCGCGTAATGTCACCCTCGTCGATGGTGGCGCGCACACCACCAGCGTTGACAAAAGCAAAGGCGGGCTTGTCATCTTCGCTGCGGCTCTGGTTCATGCGGTACTCGAGCATGGCATCGGCCATGACCTGGCCAAGAAGACAGTCTCCCTCCTGGCACTTTGTCTGGTCCAGCTCAACCTCCGTCTTGCCGACCTTTTCAGCCGCAAACTCCTCAAAGGGGCCGCGCCAGGCCTTGATCTTCTTTTGCAGGTCCTCGTCCACGTCGGTCTTGTTGTCCATGTGGATGGGTCCGCCGTGGTACTCGAGGGCCTTGCCGTCTTTATCGAACGTCAGGTCGATGTAGCCGAGGTACTCGCCCCAGCGGTAGGCCGTCACGATAAAGACCTCGTCTCCGTTGACGTTCTCGACGATGGTGGGATATTTGCCCTCGGCGTTGGACATGTTGCCCAGGGGTGTGTGGCTGTGGCCGCCGATGATGAGCGATAGACCCTCTGTCTTGGCTGCGAGCTCTTGGTCGACGTCGTAGCCGATGTGAGTCAGGGCGACGATGCGCTTGATGTCGGTCTTGTTGCGGATCTCCCAGACGGACTTTTGCACCTCTTCAATTGGATCGAGGAAAGTGGTCTTGTTTCCAACACTTGAAATACCAGGCGTCGTATCAGTAGTAACACCAATAACAGCCAGATCATGCTCCTCAAAGATGTGGTAATTCTTGATGGTCTTGTTGAGGTTCTTGTACTCGCTCTTGACATTGCACGAAACCACAGGGAACGTCAGATTGACAAGGAACTCGCCCAGCTCCTCATCACCACCGTCCCACTCATGATTGCCCAGGGTCATGGCATCAAACTTGAGGTCATTCAGCGTCTCGGCAATCTTTTCGGGCCCGTAGAAGGAGTAGAAGAGGGTGCCCTGGAACTCGTCTCCGGCGTTGAGCCAGAGGTTGTCCGGGTGGTCCTCGCGGAGGCCGTCGACGGTGTGCTTGATGCGCGCGTAGCCGCCGTAGCAGCCCTTTTTGGGGTCTACGCAGTCGGTGCCCGACTTGGCGAACTGGTCCAGGTGGGCGTGAACGTCGTTGACGTGGAAGAAGGCTGTGGCATGTTAGCAGGCATTTCACGTGGTTAGCTAGAGTCAAAAAACATACACAGGTTGTAGTGCCCGTCATCGTCGACGAAGCGCTTGGCCAGACGCTTGCTGTACAGAGCATCCTGAGCAACAGCCGAGCCCGCGAGCGCGAGCGCAGCCAGAGTAAGCGACGACTTCATGATTTCCGGGGAAAGTCAATAAAAGATCAACATTCCAACGTCAGAAAAAAAGAAGGGCCGCAGCCTGCTTTTTAATTGCACCGAATCCTTGCCCAACGGGTCGAGGGATCATCACTGCACGTTCCGCGCTGACGGTCTCACAGAGCAGGTTCAATTGGGATGAGGATCGCCAAGACCACACGTGGGGAGCCTGACTGGCTTATCTTGCCAGCAGGGATGCTCTGCCCGCGGTCGTAGAGCTCTTAGCTCCGGGGGCCAGGACTGAAAAAAGAAGACATGTCTAGACGGATGAGGAAGGTTTGCAAGCAGCGCCGAGAGGTTCTTTTGAAGAGGCGGTGATCGCCTACGATAACTCACTAGTAAAATGGGCATTTCTTATCAGGAATGGGGAAAAATGCAGATTGTCATGTTGTTGGCAATTGGCTTTATTAGATGCGCATGCCTTTTGAGGTTGATCACTGTTTACATTTTTAGGCGTCATTTAGCGTTTTAACCTTATTAATTTTATCGCCGAAAGGATTTGCGTGAGGTTAGACGCCAGCAGCTTTTCTCTTTCCCCGTTTTACACACCGAGGGGGAGTTGTCCGGGGAGCCAATCTCGATAGCAGCCACCACAACGTGAACTGCGCAGATGCCTGTTTCGGGCAAGTCCGATTCCTGCACGACATTTGTTGCTAGACATGGGTGCGCCATTGGAGGCAATCAACTGCGGTTTCAGACTTATCAGAGGCCAGTTCGGAGCATCGAGCCCGACATAGTATGGGCACTGATAGTGATAGATACAAGTTGCAAAAAAACTCATCGGAGTTGGCCGGCTGCCAAGATAGGTCCTCCTCTTGTTCGGGCCACCCTATACCAGACAGAAATCCGTCATCTCGCTTGCAATTAAGCATACATTAGTCGAGGATAAACAATGTTTCAGGGTCTTGATGACATTCCAATTTCTCCATGTCTCGTCTTTATTTGTCGCACTCAGGTCAGCCCCGCTATTTATCTCTCAGGCATCCACCCGGGCAACGCAGAGTTGCTCGAAGGATTTATTGGCAACGAATAGAGGATGGAGTCTGGAACATTGGACTGCTAATTGGATAAAAATTAATCAGACAGTGGAACTGCGGACTATGCGACTACAGTATTGACTAGATACCATAAAGATCTCTTCTAGGCAATTTGGACACCATGGTGAATGAGCTGTCTCGCCCCGTCACCAGCAATTGCATGCTTCAAGTATGAAACAGCAAGTTAAGCGACTGTATCCATCCAACACATAACAACGTGTCAGCGTTGCAGCCTGTTCGTATTCATCTTGACGGGTGCGCTGAGCGATGAGGCTGCAGAGCAACAAGTGCAGTGATCATCATGACAACACAACGAGTCACGAACTCTACCAGCTTTGATTGGCAAAAACGTCAATGTACGGAAATACCATCGTCTCGCTAATCTCGTAATCGACGGTTGCCACCGCTTTCCCCTCAACTCTGATTCACGTCCAAGCGCTCCGGGCCTTGCACGGAGTTGAATTCCAAAACCACGTCAGCCGGTCCCTCAGGAACGGTGCGGCAGCCACATGTGGCACTTGTGATGGACCATCTGTAAGCTTTGGCAGCCGAGCTAGCTGATTTGAAGACCAAGATCCCTCTCTAACGCCATGTAGTTAGCATTCTTGTCTTTGGCCCTTTTCTTTCGAAATACTGACGAGCTTTGGCATCGAGTCTGTGCTGATGCGAGCAGAGCACATTGGCTGGGGCTTGGCAGCCACCTATTCCTCGGGCGTCACGGTACAGAAAATTCGTCCGAGTTTCATCATCGGGGATGGTGTGTCACGGTTGCATCCTTATCTATGACGCCCCGGCATTCGGGGCACTCAATGACAGGACGCCGGATAGTCTCAGGGTATGCGTCTCTGCTCCGGCAGGCAGCGTCTCTTCGGTAGTAGGGGCATGGGACGGGTGACCCACGATGGGCCGTCTCATAGGTGCAGCCCTCCAGCGGGCAGTAGTAGCAGATGATGGTATCCTTGCACATGTTGGGCTGAAAGGGCGCTCGGATGGGCTGGAGACCAGGGAGTGATTTGTCAGTAGCCGATCGATCCGAATGACGGGAGGCTGGTGCCGAAGCCGTTGCAGAAACACTAGAGGCGAGCGAGATACGAGAAAGGGAAGAGAGAGAACTGACTCTATCGGATTTTATCTTGTTGGTGGTAAAACCGCCGGAAATACGCTTTTCTGTTTATGCATCTCATTAATACACATGTGCATGAAAAGCAAACGGCACATTGGAGGCTTAAACAATTCCATTCACTGCAACTCTGTATAAATTTAATGCCGGCCGGCTATGCTGGATCGAGGTTTAATCGTTGTGGTTGCCGTTTGGACATCACTTGACTTGTTTGACTAATGAAGCTATTCAGGGCCCGGTGTAGGGATACCCATGTCAGCGGATAAGCCTAGCTTGGCAAACGGCGGACATGCTGAAAGGCACACTTTTAAAGTGCGGCTATCAATCACGATGAAATCAACCTCGCTGTCGGTTTTTTACAGAGAAATCGTCAGCTGATAAGCCACACACGGGGTGCTCGGGACAGTCTTGGCATATAAAAAAAGAAGCCAAGACGACGGCACTTTTTGCAATACAACATGAGGTCATGGCTGAGGGAGTACGTCATCAGATCAGAGTTTCAGGGTCTGTCCACCCCTTGCCGGTGCCAAGACTCGGCCGCAACGGGATTGCGCCCGCCCCCAACTCCCGAAACCACGGAGCCGGGCTGGGCACCAGAAGCCGACCGCGCGGGTATGCGAGAGAGTTTACATAGTTAGTGAGAGACCCATGCTTTCCGTCTGGCATCTCCGGAGCTGCAGGCCCTGGCCCTGGGCGGAATACGACGCAGGGCGTTCAAGCCATGGCGGTTACGTACCGTATGGCTCGATCCAGCCCGTGGCGTCTGGGTCTGGGCGAGGCGCCGCCTTGGAAGGCGACCACATGGGCTCCCAGCTGGGGGACCGGCGGCAACTCTAAACGGTCCGCCGCCTGCAGAGACAGGTCGGCCAAGTTCCAGTCTAATCTGGAATGACAAGAGCCGCCAGAGTCTGGAGCCATTCTCGAGCCGCAGAGCAGAGACAGACGCAGACGCAGAAACGGGCGAGACACCACAAAAGCACGTCCCTTTCAAAAGGTCTCAAGCCTCCCCCGTCATCCGGCTAAAATGGCGTGTGCCCCCCCAAAGATGCCAGAGACTAGGTGCAGAGGGAAAAAAGGCGTCGTCTCCTTCACCCCTGTGACAAGACAAAAAAAGCCCATCAAGAAACTCTGAACCATAAAAACAGACGAGCCAAAGAGGTCCGACTAGACTTTGAGGCTGACGACATCAACTTTGCCTCATATACCCAGGATCAGCGAGCACAGCCTCAGACACTTGCGAGGACCTTAAAAACGAGACCGGGGTATGGCAGAGAAGGGATCGTGAAAGCGAGAGACCGCCAGAGAGGGCTCGGCAAGGCTGGGATGGTGATCGATCGATTAGCTCGCTTCCTCGGGCTTTGGTCTGTTGCGTAAGACTCTTGCACAATTGAGACAAGGGGACTGGATACATAACAAGCAGCAAAGAAGCGGGGAGCCGGCCAGCAACACTTGACTGCCAATAACAACACCAACAACCTACATATACGCCGGACGGACATGGCCAAGGCAGCCTGTCTTGCTGTTGCTCGTCGTCCCTCGCACTCCCACCACCGCCCCTCGACCCAATGGAGATCATCACGCCCCAGGACTACCAGAACAACGCCCGCAAGAGGCAGCGCCGCAGCCTCCGGCCCTGCGACGCCTGCCGGAAGCGCAAGACTCGCTGCGTCACAAAGGACGGCGACGGCGACTGCGTCCACTGCCAGCTGAGGGCCACGCCCTGCACCTTTCAGCACGATCCTCCCGAGCGCCAGGTCACCAGCACCAGCGCGAGCAGTCTCCAGGGCGCCGGTGACGAGCCAGCCGGGCCTTCAGACGAGATGCAGACCCAGCTGCCGACTCACCCAGCCCAGGTCCAGGGCCGGAGCATGAGCCAGTCCCGTCAGGAGTCGCGGGACGACGTCCAGTCGGTTCAGTCGGTGCCGTCCGTCCAGCCGTTCCTATCTCCGGCCGAGACGCGCGCATCTGCCGACAGCGCTCATCCTCTCCCGCCGCCCTCCGTCATCGTCCCGGAGCTGGTCGAGCTGGGCCCCCTGGACCGCACCATGGGGTGCTCCTCGACTCGCTTCGCCGAGCTGTATGGCCTCGGCAGCGACATGGAGCCTATATTGATGCGACACCGTCCTTACGACCCCCGGACTCACGAGTTTAGTCTCGAGACACATGCCATCCGCCGCGTCCTCGAGCGGGACGACGGCCAGGAGTACCCCCTTACC
>JAAGWO010001142.1:0-34592 GCA_013266205.1 Fusarium decemcellulare | reverse complement strand
GTCGAGGTACTGGCCACCGGCGCCTGCCCACCGATGGACTCCTGATATGTCTGGTCAAGATAACTCGACACAGCCGACTAGCCGTGACCATGCAGGGAAATCCTCTAACCGAGAAGGGTACGGCTTCTCGTGCCCCCAGTGCAATGCCAAGTTTAATCGGTTGGCTCACCTGCGGCGCCATCAGTTGACGCGTAAGTTGCTCCTTTTCTTGTTGTCACCCACCATTGACTCCTATAGACGGCGGTGAGAAGCCGTACAACTGTCTATACTGCCCTGTAGCCTCGTCACGAAAGGATGTCATCGTCCGCCATACCAGGAATTTTCACCCCGGCGTGGCCAACAGAACCGGCTCTGGCCATCGAGGTAGACGCCGGACCAACTCTCATCCTGGAGCTACTGGACCGGCGACGCGGGGCAATGTCTCTACGCGGGCGTCACCTGCTACCACAACAGCCCGAGGAGACAAGGACCACCACTCAGAAGGAGTCAACGATGCAGCTGAAGAACATCAGGAATCGCCGGCAAGCAATGGGATGGATGGATCCCAGAGCAGCCAAGAGAACTCACTTGACAATTTCCTTCCTTCGCATGCAGACTTATTTCCTGTCTGTCTACCAGAGAACCCTCTGTCGTTTAGTGCATTCATGGAACCAGAGCTCGTCAACTCTAACCTGTCTGACATGATTGACTTGGACATATTGTTGTCGAATGCTCAGGAATTCCTGGGCGACATGCCAAATAATAATGTCCCCGAGCTTCCATCTTCGGTCCTTGAGCCACCGAGGCCCAGTCTTGACCAAACTAATAACAACACCACTGATCACAACTCGGTTGCCGATGACAACAACTGTGCAAGTGCATGGGCAAACCTCACCAAGTATCCGGTACACATACTCGCGTCTCTCCGATTCCCATCAAAGTATGCCGTGCGGCGATTTGTTAAAGCATTCTTTAAGCACATTGCTGCTCACATACCTATTGTCCACGAGCCGACCTTTGACATTGCTACGGCGCCATGTAAGTATCACGGTTCATATTGAGAACTGTTCTTGACAGATGGTCTGTAGCACCCCTGTTGCTGGCTATAATGGCTTGCGGCGCCGTTTATCTGGGCGAATACTCTACTGCTATTTCTATGCACGCCGTCTCTGTGCAACTAATCTTTGAGGTAAGGGAGAGGAAGAGCATCGGAAACTGCCCTTCTTTAACACAAAATAGCATGAACGAACGTTTGCGTCCAAAAAGTTCGATATTGAAACCCTGGCTTGGATGCTTCAGACATATTTACTCTTGAGCTACTTCGAAATTCATTGTGGTATGGAGGGCAAGGCAGCTCATGCGTTTCCACACTCCATCAAAGTATATTCTCCCGCAACAAGTAGCCTTTTTTGAAGCTAATGAGTGTATTTGCAGCTTGCACAGGAAGCAATCGGGGAACTCAAGAGGCATCAGATCACGACGTACCGGGATTGGGTGCGTCAGGAGAGTATTAATAGGTATCCAAGCTTACCCTTTTCATCGGTCTTCTGTTGACATGGTCCAGGTGTATAGCCAGCACGATTCTCATAGGAGCATCAATTGGTTCAAAAGAACGGGAAGAATGGTTGGCATCCCCTGTCGTTGACGCCAGATTCGCCCTTCCATCAAGTACAGCAGAATGGCTAAAAGACGAGGCCGACTTGGAAGTTCCCACGCAGGCTCTATACAGCGACGATGCATTGAATAGCATCTTTTCCGGCCAAGAACCCGCACTACCAATAAGTGAATTTGGTCTTGTTACTATTGTATCCGCAATACTCTACCAAGTCTGTTCATTCGAAATACTTACCAGCTCCCACCACATGGAGTTGTACACCAACTTTGGTGAGAAGATGGGGCGGTCGGTGCAGGTACTTGACGAAATACTCAAGCGCCGCATGGGGGAAGCAGACTCTGGCCTGTCTCCGGATCCGAGCGTGCATTGCGCCAAGTCCATGATGAACTCGGTCTACTACCATCTTTACGGGAGCATCCCTTTGGCAACTATGAAGAAGTTGCTTCAGTCACCTTCTGCATTGGATAATCCGGAGCAAATATCGAATCTTTCAGACGAAGCAGCCTCACCTGAACTTTACAAGGCGCTGCTCCGAGCAGCAGATCAGCTACGCTTCGATTGCCGGCTGGGCTTGAACTATCTGAAGAAGATGGCACCGATAAGATTCGGCCCCGAATGCGCTATTGGTGCTTACGAAGGAGGTATGGCATTTTCTCTCCTTTTCCTCCTTACCCAAGCTCCGTTCCGCGACTGATGCCAGTGCAGGTCTCCTTCTGTGTTGGTACCTTCAATTCGCACATTCACGTCTCCCTCAGATCGAGTCGCGCAACACTCTCAGCGCGCTAATTAATGAGAGTTTCGCAGAGGTTTCAGAACTGAGACTAGGGGTGCAAGACCGGCTTTCGGCTCTGCCTCTCGCCGTGTCCGTCGAATTGCTCTCAGACGGTTCGGTATGGAAGTGTAAGAGTCTCTGCAGCTGCTGAGGTTGACCACAGACTAACTAGCGATTCTATAGGGCCTTCTTGTGTATCACAAAGACTGGGATTCTTGATCAAGAAGTTCAAAGACGCGGACAGTACCATACACGTTGCAACGGGCTACCCACCATAGGATAATTAAGGGATAATCAACATTACGGTGCATCACTCTTACGCCGCAGGACACATTTGGCATCAATCTTATGGGTAGCGATCACCAAAGTGTGCAGGGAGTTTGCGGAGGTAACGACGATACGTTGAAGACAGAAATGCACCGATTCTGCTGGCTACTCCACGTGAAAGAGGTCATAGGTATGGTGATGACATTGGCATGGTAGCGAACATGTGTGGCCTTGTGCTTCATAAATAGGATAATTTATGTGAAAGGGCTGAGGGCAAGGCCAGCTCCTCTTGTGAGAATGATACCACATAAGTTGCAATACAATGCACAGACGGGCTTCTATTCAATCGTCTTTATCATAAGATGGGTGGGCACAAGTGAGGTGGGTACGCGAGTGGGCGTAGGTGGCGCACCACAGCTCCCATCAGGGCTTCTCGTCTCCTCTCAGCACCTACAATCCTAGGTCTCTTCATAACAACACGGTACACGTGAAAAGAACCGCCCGTGACTGAGCTGAGCTGATGATTGACGCCCGTTCGTGCACAATCAATCGCTCAACAAAGCAGCATGACCACGCGCAGGGAGTACGTGTTTAAAGTGGCCAGCGGGGTCCCAATCGCTGCCGATGTTTACTTCAGGAAGGCTACCACAGCTTCCAAGCTACCAATTGGTATATTCCCTTTTACTATTGTTGTATGTCTGGTGACCTGACATTGGGCTAGCTTTGCACTTTCACGGCGGCAACTTTACTGTCGGCTCAAAAGAGTTGCTTGTCCGCCACCAAGCAGCCAAACTCGTCGATCTCGGCTTTGTGGTAGTGTCCGCCAACTATCGACTGTCCCCCACTATCACCGTGTATGAAGGCCCAGTGACCGACGCATTGGACGCATACAAATGGACACAGACAATGTTACCCGGGCTGCTGTCCAGCGACACCGGTGTCAGCGTGGACGGCTCGCGAATTGTGACCTTGGGGCATTCTTGCGGCGCCACCCTGGCGCTATTGACGGTGGGGGAAGAGATTTGCAGAAGACTCGTTCCTATGCTAACAGATGAACTGTCCAGGCCAGCTTACCTCGTCCACCTCTCGCCATCCTCGACATTTACGGCATAAAATATCTCTCTGATCCGGCATACCATACACCATTTCCGCCACTTCCAGGCAGTCCCAAGCTTGAGGAGGATTTCGTGGGCCGGATTTGGAAAGATATTCCTCCACCGACCAGTGCTCCCCCGCCGATGGGGCCGTCTGGGCCAGATTTCTCAAACTATCGCGTTGCGTGGATGTTTGAAGCTATGGGAAAGGGAACTCTGTTGAAAACAACTGTGGGAGATGACAACTATGACCGGGTGGATCCCGTTTCGTTGTTCTCCAAGGGCCACTTCCCGCCCACCTATTTCATCCACGGCACTGAAGACAGGCTGGTGCCGGCGAGGCTCTCCCAGCGTGCACACAGTGAACTTAAGAGTCATGGCGTCGAGACTGAATTAGCCCTTGTGGAGGGAGGACAGCATGGGTTGGACGAAAAGGCGCAGCCTGGCGATGGGGTATTTGATGTTTTGACGAAGGGCTTCGAATTCCTGAAGGCTCACGTTTGAGACTAGAGCTAGATATGATATTTAAAAGCCTTAGGAGGGGGCGACCAAGTAGCAATGGCCATCTTCGAGATCAAAGCCGTCCATTACTTCCGTCAATGCTGTGAGTGACATTAACATGCAACGCGTGGGTATCTACGTAGCCCTTTGCCCGCTGAGGACTAAATTAGCTTTCTCACATTATGTCTTTCAACTATGTATTGAAGCCTATCCCTTACTATCTAAATGGTAATCATGAATGTGAGTAAGTCCATGTAAGCTAAATAACTTAATTTCTTCTGCACCATTGCAAGAGGCCGTGTGGACGGGGTCGGTGGTCTGATTACCGAAAGTTAGGTACCCACCGTGGCTTCAGATGGGGTCGATCTACCCATAGGATTACTCAGTGGCCCCTGCTAACTTTGTTTTATTTGTTTTCACATGCTTCATATGTTCTGTGAAAGTTGATCAATTGACCGTTGCCAAGGTTCTTAAGCCCGTCTGCAGTTGACATAATTCATCTGCTTGCATCGGACGTGTCTCCTCATACCACCACAACACCCACCACCATGGACAAAGATGTCAATCGCCCGAAAGTCAACAAACGAAAGCGAGTCTCGCGTGCATGCGACTATTGCCGTGCCCGGAAGCATAGATGTGATGGCCGCCATCCGACCTGTTCGCCGTGCTCTGCTATCCACCAGCCTTGCAGCTACGGCTCGGATATCAAGAAGCGCGGGCTGCCGACTGGCTACGTGCGGTCTCTGGAGCTTCTGTGGGCGCTCGTGTTCACAGTTGTTCCCAACAGTACGAGCATAGTCAGAGAGCTCCTGCCAGAGATCCAATTTGCCCTCGATTCTCGTGGGAGGCTGGTCATGGATAGCGCGCTTATCAAAGATCCGGACATACTGAAACATGCTTGGGAAGGCAGCGGGATTCAAGGAGAATTGGACCAGCTTTTATCGAGTGTGCAGGAAAACAGTCATTCAAGTGCAGGTCCTGCCACTATCACAAAGGATGAGGACTCTGCTTTCGACCTTCCTCCTCATCTCAAGTCATTCGACGCCGTCCAGAGCAGACTGGCCGATGGAACTCTACCCAGCTCGGATCCCGCAGATGCCGACAGTGCAGAGACACTACCTCGTCAACTACCAAGGGAGATTCAGGCTCCGCAACAGAACGATGCAGAACCACCAACCTTTCCTCACAACGTCCAGCGCCTGCTCGACATGTACTTTGCCCACACCCATTGCTGGTTGCCCATTGTACAAAAACATAAGATGCTAGAGTTACTGTACTCGCCTTCGCGGACCGCTCTGGCAGAAGGGGGAAACTTGGCCACTTTCTGGGCAATCCTCGCCCTCTCGTCTCTTCAAGCGTCTCGGGACCCCCAGCGCCCGGTTGGCCGTCGATCATCCCTGTCAACACCAGAGCAGATCTACGCCAAGGCAAGGCAATGTATACCAAACGAAGAAGCCCGGGAACCTGGCCACGCTCAAGCTTTGCTCATATTGAGTCTTTTCAAATTGGACCAGGGGCAAATATCAGCTTGCTGGCACCTAATTGGCCAGGCTGTACGAATCTGCCTTGATTTGGGGACATCCCTCGATAGGAGAGACCACACTATATCAAACGGCAGTGGGGACAACCAGAACCGGCTGCTTCTAGCCTGCTTTGTACTTGATACTGTCGTATCATGTCAGCTGGGTAAGCTACCACATCTCAGGACAGCAGATGTGCAATTCCTGCCTCCACTAGCAGAAACAGGCCCGGATGAGTGGGAGTCGCGGACCATGTGCCCTGGCGAGCCAAATAGTCAACACAGGAGCGGCTCCTTTCATCAGCCACTTCGGGCAATAAGCGTTTTCAACCGATATGTTGACGTGATTCGTATACTCAACGATATCATGTCGGATCCGATGGTGTCGGATGAACTTTGCGTCAAACACTCATTGGCACTGAGCCGCTGGCATGATCAGCTTCCGCAGCACTGTATTCTTTTCCCACCAGGTCAGGACCAACCTGAAGCTGTGCAGAGACTATCACCGCAACTTCTCAATCTCTACCTCGCCTTAAAGGGCACCGAGATGTTCCTCAAAGCGCAGCAAGCTTCTTTCTTGCGGCATGGACCACTGGGCATGGGAAGTGTGGAAGTGGTCAGCCTCTCATCCATGCATCTTATATCAGTGTTTGCAAAGAGCTTCGGCATTTCTACAATGCCTGCGATATTCACGAGCTACAAGGCCATAGGCGATAAAACGATTGCTAGACGCAGACACTCATCCTCAAACAGCTCGTGTGTGAGATCAGATACCGCTGGAAACTACAAATCTCCTGATTTGAGCTACGAGTTTCCCCCTGGCTGCCTACCGACTCCGGCAGAGTGCCCAGAGCATGTTTCGGCTAGTACAAGTGAATTAGTGGTCTATCCTCCGCCACCACTGTCATGCCATACGGAAGGTAAGTTGAGTCGCATCAAGCTACAGGACATTCTAACAAATGGGGCGTACAGACTCGACTACTCATCTACACACTCCGACAACAGATCTGATGCACGAACACGACAAAGAAACTTGGAAGCAGTTATTCGGTATAGTAGAGCTTAGCGAGGCTGGTATCTCAAGTCAGAAGTACCTGGGGGATCAGGACTTCTTGAATGGAATGGAATGGTGAGGGCAAACGCACCTCAGGTCATGAGACTGTTTCAACATGACTACGGGCATTGCTGCATTCGAGAAGATCCGGAGCCAGATTATGGTCTCTGGGATAAGATGGGCTTTTTGATGTATTCAACTCCACGGGTCATAGTGAAAGGTTGTAGTTGAAAACTGTAATTATCAGGACTTGAATCGGGGATGGCTTTGGGTGTGAAGAGAGCGCGAAGCTTTACGCGCTAAGCCTATTGTTTAACTTGGCCAACTCGATTGAGTGTTAGGGTCACCAACAATGTATTGAGGTCGAGTCAAACAAAATGATGCGGGGAAGTGGATAGGGAGATGCATCGGTGGCATTTCTCCAGGTGGCAATGAACTCCACCCGTTCCCTCATGATGCCGCCCCGAGGCCACCGGTGATAGTTGGTGCATGTGCCAGAAGGGTTGCGGCATTGAATCTCGTGGTACTGACCAGATACAGATAGATATTTACTGCCATTACTTTACTTCCCAACGCGTCTATCTCAGTTAATCACTCCTACCTCCCAACTTGTCTTTCACCCCGTTCATATATCCCATCTTCAATATGAGTCCCAGCGCTATCGCAACCAAGAATCGTGCTCTATGGCTCTCTTCATTTGACAAGCCCCTGGAGCTCGTTGATCTCCCTATTCCTGACGCAACAGCTGGCTCAGTCGTCGTTCAAGTCCTCAACACGGTCGTGTTCCCTTACGCCGAAGATATCCATCAGGGGAGGCTCCCCGTCTTCAATCTTTCCCTTCCTCTGGTGCCGCACCCGAGCCATATCGGCAGAGTCCACGCCATTGGGTCAGATGCCGTCCTGGCGAAACCCGGCGACTTGGTGTTCTTCTCGGCTCCCATCTTCGCACGAGACGATCCCGACGTCAATATTATCCAGGGCCATCATGGCGGAGAAGGACCAAGAGGCCGGAAGCTTATGCAGGGAGAATGGCGTGACGGAGCTCTCCAGCAGTATCAAAAGGTACCGCTCGAGAATATCTTTATACTGAACGAGGACCGGCTGTTCAAGCAGCTTGGCTACACCCCGGCGGACCTTCACGAGATTTCTTTCTACACCATATCTGCGGGAGCATTAGTCGAAGCCGCCAACCTCCTGGCAGGCGAAACAATTGCCCTTGGTCCAGCCACCGGAACCTTTGGTGGGATCACATCTGATCTCGCCCTGGCCCTGGGAGCAAATGTCATTGCACTCGGTCGCAGTGAAGAAAAGCTGGCCCGTCTTGCGAAACAGCTCGGGGATCACGAGCGATTTAGCTACGTTGTCATGACTGGCGATGATGACGTTGACGCGGCCGCGATCCGAAAGGCCAGCCCCGATGGACGCGGCGTCGAGGTATACAACGACTGGGCATCAGGCGCTCTGACGAGTTCACCCTACTTCTCGGCTGCCATACGTGCTGTACGGCCAGAAGGGAGGGTCGTTCTCAGCGGCGCTCCATCCGGGTCCATCTCTGTACCATACACGCTTGTCATGCACCAGAATATCAAGATTCTAGGCAAGGTTATAGTCTCCCGAGGAGGCATTGACCTGACTATCAAGATGGTAAATTCAGGTGTTCTAAAGCTCGGAAAGCGTGGGGGCTCGACACACAAAGTCTACAGTTTGGAGGAGCACCACGAGGCCTTTCAGGATGCGAGGGAGAACAGTGGTTTTAGAGTCTATACGGACATTGCTCCTAACCCGTGGTAGATATTTGTCCCTACTTGGCCGGTAGATGTGTTAGTAGATAACAAGAAGAGAATAACATGTAGCCTACGGGTGCATTCTTGTCAACCTGCAGCAAGATCTGGACTATGCCATCTATCTGGGGCAAGTCTTGTCTCGTGAATGACGATGTAGTGGAAAAACTCCGATTAACTAAGCGGAGGTTCCAAAACCCGGGTGGGCGTAACAACCGGTTCCTGGAATGGAACCATGCACATCAATTGTGGAGTAGAGAATGTGCGGGGTTGTCCTGATGCCACCCGCGATCCTCCAGGCGAGTGGGTATGGTACCAGGGAGGGTGGCTAGTCAAGATGCCCACCGAGATGGTGTTGTCGGAACCCTCCGGGGAACGACGCCGTCTTAGCCAGGCTTAATAAAACGAGTTCACTGAGAATATTACTAGTTTGTCAGGCTTACACAACCAGCTGCTTGATTCAAAAGCAGATCTCATCAAATTATTGTCTTGCTTTGTCCGTGTGTTAATCCCCAGCGTTAAGTTATTCGAATTTGCCGAGGTAGGATGCCGTGTGCCGATTGTTACAGAGGCCATGATCACCCCGGCCCGGTCTACGGGCATGAGACCAAAGTCCACGGCCATGATGTCTACATTGCAGAGCCTCAGACAAAAGAGGTCTCTCACAAAGGGCTGATAGTAATCCTATCAGATGCATTTGGATGGGACACGACCAACCTGCGTGGCGTTGCAGACAGATACGCCGAGCGAACGGGATGCCGAGTATATCTCCCGGATTTCATGCATGGTTAGTTTAGACTTCTCCTCTTCCCGAGAGCTTGACTAAGTTGTAGGAACCTCTGCGCCGGCATCGATAAAGACGGTCATTGATAGGATTCTCAGCGAAGGGGGCCTGTGGGGATGGCTGGTAAAACCGTGAGATTTACGCAACGCAAGATTTGACAGTTCTGACAAGAAGCTAGCTGGCTCGTGTTAAAGGCCGCATTCACCATGGTGCCCTTTAGTATTAGAAACAACCCCGAAAGGCGTTATCCAGGCGTCCGAAAGTTCATGGATGATCTCCGCTGCGCTGAGGCGGCAAACCTCAAAGTCGGCGTGGTGGGCTTCTGCTGGGGCGCATTTGGTGTCACACATTTGGCTCATGGAGGTTTGGCAAGGAATGGAAAGACACTCATAGATGCAGCCTTTACTGCCCACCCGAGTGAGATCAAGGTCCCTCGAGACATTGAGGGAGTGAAGCTTCCGTACAGCATGGTCATTGGAGATGTTGACTTTGCTCTGCCACTGAAGGAAGTGCAGAAAGCGGCCAAGATTCTGGAAGACAAAAGGGAGGTAGACACTGAAGTGGTTATTATCCCCAATGCAAAGCACGGGTTTGCTGTTAGAGGCAACCCAAATAATAAGATTGAGAAGGAGATGGCTGACCAGGCAGAGGATCAATTGGTTAGGTGGTTTACGAAATACTTGGGCTAAGCAAGAGGGCATAACTACTGTTGAGAAACACAAATAGTTTCGGTGTCCGTTAGAGCTAGCAGTCTATAAATCGATATGCTGCTGTGTCAGTGAAATCTGTTGTGATTGATAGTGTAATATGGCTTTTGGTAGAATACGCAACAAATAGCCTTGTTCTTGTTTGTCTTGCTCCTACAACACGAGACGGGAGTGAGCGAAGGAGTACCGACGAACAGCCTTCACGTTTGCGAAGAAGATGCATTTTGAACCAGTCCGGAATGGAGTATGGCGGGAGAAAGGGATCTTTTGTAAATGATGATTGAATCATGTATATATTGTATACTTAATCCTTGAACATGTTGAGTCTCTTGCGCTTCTTAGCATTCCCTCAAGTCCTACGCGATGGTAAATGAACTAGACTCTTGAGCGGCCAGATGCCTTGTTTCCCAGGAGAAAGGATACCATTTGGATCTACCGCAGCCTAGCAACTGTAGTGAGTATAGGTGTTTGAGTGCTGTGAAAGCGACATACCTTGAGGGATTCAACAAATCTTCTGTAAATGTGACCGTTGAAGTTATACAGGTTCTGCACAGCGTCTGGAAGTGGTTAGCACTTTTCCATCCAAGTGTCAAGTAAAGCTTACCCATGTGCTGTACATGAGATCGGTAGTTGGCAAAGCCGTTCTTCTCTGCCTCGGTGAGCAAGGCTTTGACTACCTTGCGACCTCCTTCGCGCGCCTTGGCACTAGTCTTGTCAAATACGTATTCTTGAACAAAGAGGATGTACTTTGAGAAGACGTGACAGCCAATGAACGGATCGACTCCCTGTTCTTCCATGATGGCCTTCGCTTTCTTGAACCACGTCAAGACAGTGTTGCCTTCGCACGGAAGAATGAGGGTTGTGTCGATATGCGCACCCGCTCCGGTACCATCTGCAGGAAGATTATAGTCGGCGAGTTTCACGGCGAGCATTGAAGGAACACCTGCAGGCAGAGTCCCTATCTGGCTGTTGTCAACAGATCTGCCATCCTGTCCCTCATGTAAAGTGTGCTCGACCCAGGCGTTGGGAAGATTCTTGGGAACAACCTCTTCTATCCTGCTCCACCGTGCGAGTACCAGCTGCTTTGGCCCATAAAGAGACACCTGGCAGCGCCAATACCCCGTGTTGTACTTTTTCTTTAGGAACGCGATACTCTCGGGAGTTAGAGGCCCCGGGACACTCTGCTGCTGATGCTTGGGTGCATCATGAGAAGCAAAGTGGTTGATGTTGGTAATCATGCCATGGCTCTGCGTGATACCTTCACGGTCCAGTTGCTGGAGCGTGTCAATGAGGGGTGCAATGTCCTCGATCTCAGGGCAGTGGATCTTGACGTCCATGAAAGACGCCGGGGCCGCATCAAGAGCCACAGCCATCTTGGTGACGATGCCCAGGTTACTCTGCAGAAACAGGCCGTCAACCTGAGGGCCGAAACTATTGGGGCAGGCATGTGCGCTCGGGGAGTTAGGAACAGCCCACTGGCCGGTTCGGAGGATGTCCCCTGAAGCTAGCACCACTTCTAGGCTACCAATAAAGTGTTGGCGATCCCCCGAGATGGTGTAACCATGACCACGGTCTAGGGTCTAACATAAGCGCCCGTCAGCAGAGAGCGGCATTGGGACGCGGGAGTTGACTTGCATTGCCGACGACACTTCCCCACCCCAGCGCCGGGACGGATACCCACAGATCAAGTTTGTTCTCAACGAGGTAGTTGTAGACATCAAAGAATGTGACGCCAGGCTCAACCACTATGTAAGCCAATTTCTCGTTGACTTCCAAGATGCGATTCATGCGCTGGAGAGAGAGCACAACGGAGCCGGCGACTCGTGGCGCGGGGCCGCCATATCTATGAACGGTAAGATTACGGTCAACCAGAGCAAGGATTTGTCTACCAGCCTACCCGAAATTCTTTCCCTGAGAACAAGTCCACAGAGGAATTTGGTATTGGTTGGCGATCTTGAGGATTGTTTGAATCTCTTCGACAGAGACTGGACTGCGGACTTGTTAGTTATCCATCGTTAAGGTACTCAGAGAGGAGGATCTGACCATAGTCCGGCGGAGGCCTCGAATCCCTCCTCAAACAAGGGATATGGGTCACGAAAATTGACCAAAGCCTCGTCGACTATAACGTTCTCTTGGCCGACGATGGCCCGAAACTCGTCCAGGACACGTTGGAAGCTCGCTTCATCATGACCTGGAGGGAGGGTCCGTGTCCCTGGCTTCCGAGTTCCGAACGCATGGTCGTGATGAGACTGAAGCTCGGCAGATGTGTACCACTGGACCATTTGGAACTGTTTTACTTGATCAAGTGTTTGTTGTAAAGTAATAAGCAAGGAAAAGTAAATGAGCCTTGAGCCTCGGATGTGCTGGGTTCAGCTTCTTCGAGTCTAAGCATTCTCAGGATGAACATGCCCTTATGGACTTGAGCAAGTGAACGAGAACTCGGCCCCGCTAACATCCGCGGCTCTAGATTTCCAATTGTCCGGATAACTAGGTGGCACCCATGCGTGTTGGTCCTACGGCATGAGGCGATTGCGCACTGGTGGGGAGGCGGATACCCACTCTGGGGTGGCGTGGAGATGCCACCTCGGACGGCGCGGAGTCAATGCATGGATTACGACGCTTGGGGTCAAGGAATTATCAAGTCGGCAGTTGGTTCCCAGGCGTGATAGAGTTCATGGAACATGACGCCGTTGATATAAGAACCGGACATGACAGACTATCCGTACTGCCCGTCTGACTGTACTATACGACAACTCATCACAAAACATTGCATTTTAAACCTGTTGTGAAGCTCACACTTTACCACCATGGCACACGTTGTTCCAGGAGTCCCAAGCAGCGGGGGAACTCGCTTCCCCAAGCACTACGCCATGAGTAAGTGGAACGAGGATCATCTGCGGTTCGAGGCAGACGCCTACGAACTTGAGGTCATTGGAGAGATCCCTAGCACCATTCACGGAGCCTTCTACCGCGTCCAACCGGATCACGCTTTTCCGCCCATCTTTGCGGAGACTGAGATCCCACTCAACGGTGATGGCAATGTCAGCTCCTTCTACATCAAGGACGGCCACGTCGACTTCAAGCAGCGTTACGTGCGCACGCCCAAGCTCATCGCTGAGCGGGAAGCCAGACAAGCCCTCTTCGGCAGGTACCGTAATAAGTACACGGATGATCCGCGTGTCCAGAATGTCCTTAAAGGCACCACGGCCAACACTCATGTGGTGTTTCACGACAACAAGCTTATGGCGCTCAAGGAGGACGCCCGGCCTATGGAGTTGGATCCCATTACGCTTGAGACCCTCGGGTATATCGACTACCATGGCACTCTTCGCTGTCCAACACACACTGCCCACCCCAAGGCGGATTCAACCACGGGAGAATTGGTCTCGTACGGCTATGAGGCCGCGGGAGATGCATCCCCCGACATCTGCTCCTTCACCGTCGACAAGGACGGCAAGCTGTCGGACGAGGTCTGGTTCCAGGCGCCATGGCCGTGCATGATCCACGACTTTTGGGCCACCGACAACTGGGTTGTCTTTCCAATCAACGGCCTCAAGGCCAGTCTGGAGCAGATGAAGAACGGTGGCGACCACTTCTACTGGGACGAGAACCTCGACTACCAGCTGCTGGGTGTCATTCCTCGCCGAGGCGCGAAGCCCGAGGACGCCAAGTGGTTCAAGACGCCCCAAGGTTGCTACTCGCATACAATCAATGCTTACGAGGAGGATGGGAAGCTTGTGCTAGACGCTAACGTCTGGACCGACGTGCACTTCCCCTTCTTCCCCAACACCAAGGGCGAGAGGTTCTTTACCGACCCTAGGAAGGTCAAGGCACCTATCATCCGCTACCGATTCGACCCCAACGCAAGTACCGATAAGATGATCCACCCCGAGGGCGTGCTTGTCGATGGCGTCAATGAGTTTGGCCGCATTGATGACCGCCTCTTGGGTAAAAAGTACACCCGCGTCTGGATCCTGAAGGTCGACCCCACCCACGAGGTCAAACTCAACGACCACGAGGCGGCCAAGGGAAACGTCGGATTCAACACTCTGGTGTGCTACAACTTTGAGACGGGAGAGCTGCAGTCATACCGCCACGGAGATGATTCCACGTTCCAGGAGCCCGTATTTGTGCCGAGATATGAGGGTGCCGACTACGAAGACGGCTATGTCCTCGTCGTGGCGGACCGATATCGGGAGGGTCGCAACGTTCTGCTGCTCTTTGAGGCGTCGGACATCACCAAGGGGCCATTGGCCGAGATCAAGTTGCCGTTCAAATTGATGGATGGTTTGCATGGTAGCTGGGTGGACGGCAAAGATGTTGACGCTGCCAGGGAGGCAAGCGAGGCACGGAGAGCAAATGGAGTTCCGAATGGAAAATGACGCATGCGTATGGTTTTTTGACTGAAGTTTCTCCTCCTCTGTTAGGAGCCAATGTAAACTCTGATGAAGCAACACATTTTCACAAACACCGCTGCAAGACCAGTCGTTGACGGAAGGGAAAAGTACGTGGCGGTGAATCAAGCAAAATGATATATACAATCGTGCCCAAAACTTGTAGAATCTTTCTGATAAAAACACAGAAATGCCTGTTATCTTTCATACTTGTCTTCTACCTCTCCGATATGTTCCAGGAGGCACTTACGTGGTTCCATCGTTACTGTCACTTCTTTACTACTTCTGATTTAGCTTTTCTTGCCGCAGACAGAGACGTCAGCAGCCACACCAAAGAACATAGTTTTTACACAACAACAGCATCTCAATAGACCCAATACTGCATTATACCGACACTCATTAAATTCTGTCACGTAAAATGATTCCTGCGTCTGAAGACGCCACATTTACTCTTCCTAAGACACGATAAAAAGGGCTGTCTAGCCCTTCCTCCTTACATCCTTACCATCAACTTCGACTGCTCAACCACACTTATTCTATCTTCCATCTCGATTTCGTCTTCCACAACTAGCACTCACAGAAGATGTCTTCTCCTCCCAGGGTTCAGATCATCAAGTGAGTCATAATATCTGACTCGACTTTCCCAGGACTGCTTACGCTAGGGGAGTCATATGACCTGCTTACTTACTTTACCCTTGGGATGAACAGAGAGACAATGATCTAAAAGACACAGTTGCATTCAAACTTATTTTGTGTGCTAAAAAGATTTGGTATTGCGCCGAGATGTTGTATCCTAATGGATTCAGCCAAACTTCCTCTTATTGACTTGGTCCGGTAGTCAAAAGCAAAACCTTCTGCTCAACTACTCGATTAAGTTAACAACAGGAAGTTTGGGTTAATCATTTGGCATATACATCCCGGCGGAATACTAAACCTTTGTGGCAGACATGTCAAGTTTGAACGGGCGGCTATGATAGCTTTGGGGAGAGAGTAAGAGAGTCTTTGTTGATACAAAGTGCCGTTTTTAGGCAGTATTTATTTGGATGAGTTATCCATAGTAGCAGGCGTTATCGTCACTCTCACCCCCAAGTACCTGGTTTATTTGCCGAAAACACGTCCATCAAAGCAGCAGTGATCCGACTAACCGATAAATCTGATGTTGTTCCATTCTAGAACATCTCATAACAGTAGCCCGTCTAAAATATGCTGGACCCACCACTGACAGGTATGTAGGCCCCATTGATCCAGCCCGCCTTCTCCTCTGCCAAGGCGGCAACGACCCAAGCGATCTCCTCAGGCGTACCCACACGGGCAGCAACAGGCGTGGCATCAACCATGGGCTGCAATGCTTCCCTCACGAAGCTGGGGGCCGCGTAGAAGGCATCTGTACCGACAGGACCAGGGGCCACAGCATTGACGGTACATCCGTATTTGCGAGGGAGCTCTGACGCCCAGCAGTGTGTGTAAACCTCGACCAGCCCCTTGGTGCCCGCGTAAATGCTCGACTCTGGTCCTGGAGTTCGGGAAACAGAGCTACCGATATTGATGATACGCGAGTTCTCTCGTGAGAGATGCTTGAGGACTTCCCGGGTCAAGAAGAAGACGCCTCTGCCGTTGAGGTGAACAATATCATGCCATGTCTTTTCAACCTTTGCATCATCCGGGTCGTCGAGAAATGTCGGGCGATTGATACCCGCGCTGTTGACTAGGATGTCGATCTTGCCAAAGACCTTGGCCGCCGCATCAGCCAGTATCCGTGGCCCTTCTGGAGTTGACAGGTCCGCTTCTACAGCAACTGCTCTGCTGGGCACGCCGAGGCTCTTGAGGACCTTATCCGTGTTGGCTTTCTCGCTTGGGTTGGGATAGTTGATGACCACTGACGCCCCGCGGCTGAACAGCTCACGGGCGATGGCGGCACCTAGTCCGGCCGAAGAGCCACTGATCAGAGCTACCTTTCCGGCTAGTGTTGACATGGTTGAAACTGCTTAAAACGAAGCTGATACGATAATAATGTTGTGAGGGGGCGGAGCTTTGTATGTAAATGAATTTCTGTTCAAGACTAGAAACTACAGATTGCGCTGACTATATAGATGATAATATGACCCGATGTTTAGACACAGCGTATACAGGTGGATAAATCTGTCTTGTGGTGGTGGGCTGAACGTACAGGGGAGTCTTGAGTGGCTGAACTAGATACACATCGTGGAATCCTACCCACCAAGGTGGGGAGTCCATGGCCAATATGAGGCTCGGCCTATAAAACTACAACAAGAATTTGAACGAATTTGGTGTCGTATAGGTAACTCGACAAAGAAAGAAAGAACAGCTCAAGATTTTGCCGTCGTCATGCCCCTGAACATCGTCGTCATCGGAGCCGGGTTGGGTGGACTCGCCGCCGCTTTGTCGGTCAAGCAAGAATCGCTCAATCATGATGTTCTCGTCGTTGAATCCGCACCCGTCTTGGCCGAGGTGAGCCATGCTGGGAACTGCATCAAGCACCGACTGTCACTGACATGTTACACCATAGATCGGCGCGGGACTTCAACTAACACCCAATGCTACGAGATTACTTCTTAGATGGGGCTTGAAGTCTAGTCTCGAGAACCTGGCGAGTAGCCCGGAAGAGTTCCTTGTCCGCCGATTCGATGGCCGCAAGCTTCTCGGAGAGCGCCAAAACTTTGCCGCCGAGATGCTCAACAAGTATCAGTCTCACTACTGGGACATGCACCGGGCAGATCTTCAGCTCGCCATGTTTGAGAGAGCCAAGGAACTCGGCGTCCGCTTCCGATTTGGTACTTTGGTGACGGATGTAGACCTCGCAATTCCGCAGTTGACAACCGACAAGGGTGAGAAGATTAGTGGAGATCTTGTGATAGCTGCAGATGGTAAGATGCCTTGGGTCTCATGTGGTCCGCTAGACTAATAGCGGCAGGACTCTGGTCCAAGACTCGATCCAAGGTTCTCGGTAGACCCAGCCCCCCAATCACTACAGGAGATCTCGCGTACCGCATTGTACTCAAATCAGAAGATATTCAGGACAAGGAGCTGCTCGACTTTATGAAGAAGCCTCGGGTATGCCTATGGGTTGGCCCAGAGTGCCACGCCATCTACTACCCCCTTAGGAACAACACCATGGCCAACATCGTCCTGCTGGTCCCGGACAACTTGCCAGACAACGTGGCCAAGATGCCAGGCGATCTTTCTGAGATGAGGGAGATTTTTGAGAAGTGGGATCCGCTGTAGGTAATCCAGTCATTCCGTAAGGCAGATGCTAACTGAGGGCTCTAGGCTTCAAAAGTTTCTGTCCCAGGTTGACAAGATCGAGAAATGGAAGCTGATGCATTGTGAGTGGTTGCAGATACTTGGCTCTGCAAACTGGTCTAACCTCGCGTAGTGGATGAACTGGAACGCTGGTACAACAAAGAAGCTACTGTGGTATTCCTGGGTGATGCTTGCCATCCAATGCTACCGTACATGGCACAGGGAGCTGGCTCGGCCATCGAGGATGGTGCCGCATTGGGAATTCTTCTTTCCAAAGTCAAGAGTAGAGAGCAGCTACCTGACGCCCTGAGGAAGTACCAGGACCTGAGAGCTCCTCGAAGTACTGCCCTGCAGAAATGGAGCATGAAACAGGTAAATCTGTAGACTTTGGTAAGGAAAGTGGAACAGGCGGTTAATACTGGTACAGAGACACACCAACCATTTGCCCGATGGCCCAGAGCAAAAGGAGAGGGACCAACTTGCAGAATCTCAGCTCTATGAGCAGCTGCCAGGTTACCCGTTCTACTGGCATGTGCCCCAGAATCCTACGGGACTTAAGACTAACCTGATTGCAGGATTGACCCAGGCGCCCAAGACTTTGTTTACGGATATGATGTTATTGCCGAGGTTCGTATCTAATTGGCTCAC
Source organism: Fusarium decemcellulare (assembly GCA_013266205.1). Lineage (NCBI taxonomy): Eukaryota > Fungi > Ascomycota > Sordariomycetes > Hypocreales > Nectriaceae > Fusarium > Fusarium decemcellulare. The sequence goes on along the minus strand of JAAGWO010001142.1, from coordinate 16,216 downwards.
TCTTATTATCTTCAATGCTTATACAAAGGATAGTTGAAGAAGATTGGGGTCGAGCCCACGACACAGCCCATAAGTCTATGAGACAACGTAACGGTTTCAGGGTAGTAATGGCAGAGCTTCGCCGATGACAAGTGCCGAGAGGAATTGGTAGGATTGCTAGAAAACTGGATATCTGGGGCCCTCAGTCCATAGAGTCGACAAGTAGAGACAAAAAGGCCCGATTCTTTGTTACGGTGCGACGAATAAACTTTCAATGCAGTGGATATTTGGTTAATACTTGCAATGACTGATGCACAGTAATTATTAGGTATAGTCTTGAACGTGGTAAGGTCTCCATGGAAGAATAGATCTTCAGTGTTGTGGCACCGTGCACCCTCCAAGAACACGTAATCGGTGTTTTCGCAATACCGAGAGTTTAATTCCATCGTCAACTAATGCAATAGACCATGGCTATCTTTGACCGGAGTCTTCGGCACGGAAAATTGCGTGTCTCGTGTTGCGTTCAAACCCACTCACCTACAAAGGTGGCGACCTGGTGGGTTTCTGTATCCACACTACCCTCTCACAGGTGGCTTCTTGACAGGGAAGCATCCACAATCCGGGCACAGCCGGGAGCAGACATGTTCACGAGGTTGCTTTAAAATATGTGCATCGGAACATTGACAAGATAGCTTCTACGCACATTCGACTTTAATTCTTCTCGATTAGTCACCATGGCAGCACTACCCAACACGCTCTCTCAAGGATCCGAAGGATATGACCAGCTTCGGCGCAAGTTCTTCAACGGCCGCGTCCCTGACAATCACCCGACTGAGATAGTCAGTCCAACAACTACCGCTGAGGTTGTGGCTGCTGTCAAGAGGGCACGCGAGCATGGCTGGAAGATTGGCGTCCGCTCCGGTGGGCATCTGTTCTTCTGCAATGCTCTCCTGGACGGCGGTCTTCTCATCGATACGCGCAACTTGAACCAGGACATTGAATATGACCCTGCAACCAAGATTGCTGCTATTAGTCCGGGTCACAAGGTCGAGGCTGTGACCAAGTATCTCGCAGCCCGTAACAGATTCTTTCCTGCCGGTCACTCACGGTCTGTGGCTGTCGGTGGGTTCTTGCTTGCGGGTGGGCAGGGCTGTTTTCTCCGCGGATGGGGCTATACAGCCGACAGCTGGGTGACACAGATGGAAGTTGTCACCTCCGAGGGGGAGACAGTCATCGCAAGCAAGACGCAGAATGCCGACTTGTTCTGGGCGGCTCCCGGCAGTGGGCAGGGCTTCTTTGGGGTTGTGACGAGGATCTGGATCAGGACAATCCCAGCAAAAAGACTCTTTGACACGACCGTCATAGTCGACTCAACCGATATCTTTAAGCCGCTGCTCAAGTGGGTTCTCGAGACGTCTAAGAAGGTGCCCAAGTACGGCGTGGACCTGTTTTTCTGCACATTCTACGCCGACAAGGATGACCCCAATGGCGGCCACGAGTCTTCTGCCAAGCGTGTCTTTTTCGTAATCAACGAGACCATCTTTGCCGACTCTTTCGAAGAGGCCAAAGTCCTAGCAAGTCCGTGGGAGGTGTTTCCCGATGACTTCAAAAAGCACATCGTCACAACTGTCCCATTGGTGGAGAGAACCTGGGAAGAGCTCTGGGGGCTTCAAGAGAGCTTCCAGCCGCAAGGAAATGGTGAGAGGTGGAATGTTGATAGTATCCTGGTTGACCCTAAAGCGTCCGACGACGAGGTAAGTAACCTGCGCCTTATGGGTAGTTTCATACTAATCACCAAACACAGCTCATCGACGCCATCACACCGGCGCTATATGACCTGCCTTCTCGTCTCTCCTCCGGCACCCTATGTCCGATTGACTACTACCCCGACGAGGCCGACCAGGCTCTCAGCCTGCCTCAGAAGATGTATGTATCGACCATGTGCTGCTGGAAAGATACCAAGAAGGACGCGGCCATGGACAAGTGGCTGCTCGATGCGTACACCAAGGCAGACGAGGTCTCTTGTGGCGTGTACGTAGCCGACTTTAACGTAAATCACAGAAAGCCAAAGGCAGGTTTCCATCGATGTTTGTATACAAGAGGCGTGCTAACTTGGACTATAGGTCATGACAGACACTGCACTAAAGAAATGGCTTGGGATCAGGAACAAATGGGATCCCTCTGAGACGTTTATCGGCCATCGGGGCTTCAGTGGTGTTTCGGATAATAAGGGAGGCGTTTCCACAAAGCTATAGGCTTCATCATATCAGACGAAATAGATAGAACATTGAACCCCCCTCAATCTCCATGACCATGACACTGGGCACATGTGCAACTTGCAGTTTTCTGACAACTCGCAAGACGTCATTTTATTTACTCTTTCTCTTTTCTGAAGAAATTGATATGATAGAGCAATGCGTAAAAGAAAGAGCAACTTGATTATTTTCTAAAATAAACCACTCAATGTTCCCGAAAAGTCACCCTGTACGTGCACAATACGTCTACTCGTTGATGGCCTACAGGGGCGTTTCAGTGCTGTCACGTCTGACTGCATAGTTTGGAAGCTCGTCTGGCTGCCAGTGAAGAATTCCCTTCCACTCTCCAGCAAGAGGACCCCTCAGATCGTCTTCCAAGGTGGTTTCCGGGAGACCCAGCCTTTCATTCCATATCCCCAACGGCCGAAAGTCGCCAACCGCATGACCATCTGAGCCTTTGCCATACAGAATTGCCTGGACCTGATATGCTAGGCCCCAATTTTTGCCCTTCTTGATGTCCTCCAATGCTTCCGGTAGAACTTCTTCCGATGTGAGATTCTTGACTTTCCATTTTTGACTAGTCAACTTTTCCACAACTGAGAGAACCTCGTTCTGCGTGACGGTGTAAGACGCTACGTGAATATACTTGTTCTTTGTCTCTTCGAACCGTTCTGGGTTAGTAATAAGCGCATACAGAGCTTGAGCAGCCAGGTCGCGGAGGCCCGTGGAGAATGGCACATTGCCACTGTTGTAGATGCGTGCCTCTCGGTTCTTGATGTCGAAACCGAGGAGCCCATCAACGACGCACTGCGCAATTCAGTCAACATTTTGCGGAACAGCTCGGTATGGAACCTACAAAGTCGACCCAGGGATTACACATGAGACCGGTCCAGCTCATGACGTCTTGGGTTTTTTCTAGATGCTTGACAATGGATCGCTTCTTGGTGGCCATCAAGACGTTATTGGCAAAGTCCGGATGGTACGTCCTAACTCCGTATTCCGAAGGGAAGAAACGCTTGACGCCTGCCTTTACGGCCGCGTCGATGACAGTTTCGTGGTCGACAGTAGACTCTGGGGGGAGGAGCATAATGACCACATCTTGTCCTCTCAAGGCTTGCTGGAGGGACGCGGGGCTGTAGTCTGTCTGGATCACATTCAAGCCCGCTGGAAACTCAACGCCAGATTCTTTTCTCGTCAAGACGGAGACTTGGAGGGAAGAGCTTGGCTGGGCGAGAAAGTGGTCTTGGATGACGACTCCGAGATTACCGCTGGCCTGTTTGTGGCTAATTAGCTCAAGTGTCATGGAGTTCTGCACGGATAAGAGCTTACACCAACTAGCGCGACGTTCTTGATCTGAGCCGCCATCTTGCAGTATGGTGAATTCGTGGATTTAGGTATACGACAAGGGTTTCCTTGGTAACAAGATTGGGTCTCGGCTTTTCACCCTTCTTATTCCCTTGGGGAGAGTTTTCGAGTCTCGGCCCCGCCTCAATGGTTCGTCCGATTTAGTCCAAACCTTACCACCCTGGATGTAACCTCGATATTACTACTATTGGTTATAAGCTGTTAATCACAGGTTCGTAGCCGCTCAATAGATCGTGACTTAACTCGAGACCGTGACGAGCTTTAGCAGTGAGGAGGATTGGAAACTCCCCACCGAGCGGTACCTCATTTCGTCTCAAGGTACCCTAGAGGTACCGCCACCTTACGCGGGGCCCCGCCTTGAATCCCCGTGGGGTTCCCCGCCTCGGACAGATTCTAGCCCGAGAAGAGTGCCGCAAGGATTCCTCCTTCTAACCGTGCTCCAGCTTAGGGTATCGGCATCTTTACCCTTCAGAGTGGCTGGCGGCCTGTAAGTGGCACTGTTTCACTAAGGGAAAACGGGGCTTGGGATCACCGTGCATGGGAGTTGTCGAGCACAAGGAAAGCTTAGGATGCAACAAACATGGTGGAACGCAGGCTTTTGGGGGGACTTTTGTGCTGACTATTGTACTGGCAAGACCTTCTAAGGCCGAAAACCTCCCTTAGGCAACACCATTCTCATGCTTAATATTCTCCAAATCCACCTGTTGAATGACATCCCAGTGTTCCACGACCTTGCCATTCTTCCATCGATACATGTCAAACACATGCTCACCAGCATCCCCGGGCCAGCGCGTAGAGAAGATTTGGGAAACCACATAATCCCCGTCCACTAGAATCCTCTTAAAGACCATGTTGTAGTGCGGCTCGCCTGGGCCCGTCCAGTACTTTGCCGCAATCGACTTGAGAAACTTGGACGCTTCGATGATGGAGTCGCGTCCGTCGGCCACCAACTGGCTGTGCTGTTTGTAGTTTTCGTCCACAAGCTCGAATGTTCTCTTGTAGTCGTAATATTTGAAGGTCACGAGATGGAGTTCGATTACAGTCTTGGCTTTGGCCACTTGCTCTGGTGTCTGAGGTGGCTGGTCAGTAAGACCGGCGTAGATCTGGTCCACTTCGGCCGTGTAATCAACCATTTTGCGGTTTTTGAGATTTAGACTCTTGTTGGACCTTGGTGAGTAAGCACAGCAACAGTTTACTATCAACTATCAGAAAAACAGGCCCTGATATAAGTCTGCTCAGCGAGTTGCCATGCATCTTCCAACCCCACCTACCGCTCAGCGAAACACACCGTTTGATTTCCTTCTTAAGAAATTTGGTTAAAAAATCATGGTATAGTCTTTGTTCTGTCCATATTGCTCAGTGGGGAGTCGGTGGGGAGAATGCTGGGAGCCAGCGCTGAGAAACTCCGAGTCGGTGGGGAGCTGAGACTGGAGACTAATGGGATTGCGGAGCCGGATATTATCAGACAGAGTAATATGTCCGTAATAGCGGGGGCTAGCCACGGGGAAACCTCCAGGTGCAGAATGTGTGACAGATGGTGTGTTACCACGTTCCAGCCACTGATTGTGTTGGCGTTGTAAGTGAAGTTGGGATGGCTGCAATCAGGGATAATGATCAAAGTCATCTACTCGATCATAAATAACCCCACCGAAATGCGCAGCAGGTGTACGACTTCGGCGTGTTGAGGGGCTGGCCTGATCTTGCTCGGCCGACACTCCAAGGCCAGTCACTTGACGTGGTTAAAACAACTAAGAACGCCACCAAGTCACAATTCGTCAAGTATCACCTCGCCATTATTCCTGCATCTGCCTGACATCAGCAAAAATGGCACTCCTCAAGGATTTGGAAAGTTCGCTCTCTTCGGGGCTCATCGCCCAGCATATTGACTTGTCTAAACTTCGAGATGTTGGCCGCAAAGACTTGGTCGTCGGCTTCCTGCTGATCACTGTCGTTTCTTTCACTGGTTTCTACCTTGTTCCGCTTGTCCAAAGCCTCCTCTTCTCACCTCTGAGAAAGATTCCCGGCCCACTACTGGCTCGGGTCACTCGCTGGTGGGAGTATCGCTTGGTGACGAAGGGCGATTCGAACCTGCAATACATTCGCCTGCACAAGAAATACGGTGAGTGCATCCCGCCGATTGCTTTCTTCCAGTTGACTGATGGAATCTACTCAGGCCCAGTTGTCCGCGTTGGACCGAACCGTTACAGCGTCAGTCAACCAAAAGATGTCAAGGCGATCTACGAGCTAGGCGGCAAGTTTACCAAGAGCGATTATTACAAGCCGCTGCTCAACCCCAAACCCGATGAGCAAAACATCTTTCCCATTCAAGACAATGAAAGACACAAGGAGAGGCGAAGGAGAATCTCACCTCTGTACACCATGTCGTCGATGGTTTCGTACGAACCTGCCGTTGACGGGATGACCAATGTCTGCATCAGAAAGTTGTACCAGTTTGCTGAAGAAGGTCGTCTGATCGATATCCCGCACTGGATGCAGTACTACGCTTTTGATGTCATTGGCGAAATCACTGTGAGTGCCTAGCCCCAGACTTAAATACACCCCAGACTAACAGTGCCAAGTTCAACAAGAGCTTCAATATGATGGAGAACGAAGGCGACACTACTGGCATGATCCCAGGCATTCGAGAGGCCAACGACTTTCTAGCATTCTTAGGAGTCGTCCCCAATCTCGTCCCCTGGATTCTCGGTCTGAGTGCCGCGCTGGGTAGAAAGTCGAATACGTCAGTGCTGGTCAGCTACACCTTTGGCCAGATCAACAAGAACCGCGAAGCCAATGCGCACTCAACAACCAAGGACACTAAGAAGTACGACACATTCTTGAAGAAGGTGCTTGATATGGAAGCTGAAGGACGTCTCAAACTACCAAACGTCCTGGACGCCTGTGGCAGCAATATCGGAGCCGGATCAGACACCACCGCCGTCACACTAAGCTCGGCTCTGTACTACCTCTACTCGAATCCCGCCAAACTCGAAAAGCTGCGCCAAGAGATTGACTCAAAGGCCGCTGGTGGCAGCATCTCAGATCCAGTCACCTTCCAGGAGGCCCAGAACATGACCTATCTGCAGGCAGTCATGAAGGAATCTTTGCGTCTTCATCCAGCCGTGGGAACCATCTTGCCCCGTGTTGTGCCCAGAGGAGGAATGGAACTATCAGGGCACTACTTTCCAGAAGGAGTACGTAGTATGTCTTTTGCCTCTACTGTTGCTAATCAGACAAATAGACCGAAGTTGGCGTGAACGCATGGGTCTTGCATTACAGCAAGGACATCTACGGCCCGGATCCCGAAGTCTTCCGACCAGAACGCTGGATTGGAGATGAAAAGACCAGCATCATGGACTCTATGATGTTTGCGGTACGTAGTAAAACCTAAAACTACACACGTAGGCTAATCGTCTTGCAGTTTGGAGCCGGGTCTCGAACCTGTATTGGCAGAAACATCAGTCTCCTGGAGATGACCAAGGTGATACCTCAGATTGTTCGAAAGTTTGACCTCGTGCTCGAGCACCCCGGTAAGCCCATGGATACGACATGCGCGTGGTTTGTCTACCCTCATTACAATGGCCGGTTTAAAGTGCGAGGTACAAAGACATCTGCTTGATAGACTACGGCGGATCTCACAGACATATGCTCCTATGTTTTGATCTACTGCAAATAACAAGGCTCATTTGTCTCATGTAAATAGTTTTGTTCATTTCAATTGACTTTTTGAAGTCTTCGCCGTGATCTGTTGCCCATTGATATCCTTAAAGATGCGATGTATTCTACTTCATATCCTTTGCCGTACATTCTAGTTATCCACCTGTTGTAGGCTTTGTGATCTTAATACTGCCCTTTTAACACGGAATATTTATTTTATAGGGCCTTTTCAATCTCGACTGTGTCTTTCATCGTACGGATCGAATGGATCTATCCGTCTTTGGGCCAGAAGGAAAAATCCTTTTCTTTGTAAGACCACTCGACTTGCGCAATCTAACTTGATGCTTATAATCCCTGGGAATGAGATTAAAATCTGGGTAGCACCTGTTATGCAAACGTGTCTAGTTTCTCGTCTATCCAGAGGGAGAGTTTGCCAACCTGTCACAGGCAAATGGTTAGTAATCTCTTACGCCTGCGAAACACCGTAGTTACATGCGTTATCGAATCTATACCTCAATGGACTTAGATCTGGTAGTCCGATGATGGGACTGGAATAGCGTGTGGGGTAGTGGCCGCCACGAAGTTATCGCTTATGGGTGGCAGAGGTCATGAGACCCAGTTGACACAACCACTAGGGACGTAAAGGGCTGTTTTCCCACCCTTCTACCCACCTAGCTAGGTATTAATTAAACCGCTACCCATCTACCCCACAGACGAACTCGCATCTCCCCGTTCCGGTTGCCACCCATACCCATAGCCCTGGTTGGTTGCAGTTGACGTTCCAGAGCTAGGTAGGTATTCCGACTATCGTCTACGACATTGGACAGTTATTAAACAGAGGGAGGTTTCGTCGAGAATTACGATTACTTGCCAATTGCAATATCTCAACTCACTTCTATCCCGTGATCCAATAACTAGCAAGCATGAGTTCCTCCGCCAATCTTGCCCTAGGAACAAAGTCGATACGGAGCCGAGCCGACCTTGAAGACTATGTTTATAACTTTAACGCAAACAACAAAGCAGCTTATACAGCGTACTATGCCAAGAACGCAGTGGTAAGCACGGTATTGAAGCCTTTACAGGGTCTTACTCACTTTTCATCAGTTCAAGTTCAGTAGTTTCCCTGACCGGACACTTGACGAATTTTTAACATGGGTGGACCAAATCCATTCCTGTATGCGTGAGACCCTCAACCTGAAAAAGGTTGTCTTCGGGCAGGATGCCGTCGCCACTGAGATGCATACCCAGTTCCGCGGCATCAACGACTTTGAAACCGACAACTTGGACGGAAGATGGGGACCAGTGTGGCCTGGAAACGGTCCTCTTGTGAGAATGTTTGTCTGGTATACTCTGGACAAGAATGGCCATATCGTTGAACTAGCCGAGGATGCTTCCTTAATGAAGGAAGCATCGCGACATGTCATCCGCTCTAGAGAAAATCTGGACCACTATCTCAACGCCTTCAACACCAACGACTTTGACACCTTTCCTCGGTACTATACCGACGACGTGACCATCGTCCTCGACGGAAAGCAGACTTTGAAGGGCAAGGACACGGTTGTCAACTTTTTTCGTAACGCACGTGAAAAGATTAACGAAGAGGTCAACATCCGATCAGCCATTCTGGACCAGGGTGGCGTGGCCCTCAAATCCGACATCAAGTTCACCGCCATTGTGAACATAGAGGTGTGTTTTGAGATATCTTGGCATTGGAGATGTAACTGACTGACCACTAGGATATCCTCCACTTTGGGACGGGCGTGCGGAAAGGTGGAGGTTACGAGGTCCAGTTTTTGATCTATTACGAACTGACCCCAGAAGGAAAGATTCATTACATCACCGCAGCAAGCTCTGGGCCGGTCAAGATCTTCAACCCTGCATAGCGGTGCGGTAGATTTAGACGGGTCACGTCTTGGACAGGATCAGGAATTGACCGAGTTTACCTGACGTGATTCTGCTGTGCCTCTGCCGCGATGGTTACTCTTCCAAACATAGTTTATAGCCCTAGAAGATGCTATCAATGATTGCAGCAATGATTGCAGCAGTTGAATCTACATTGAGAAGTTTATGGTGAGACAACTCTTCGCCCACCGCGGCCGAAGGCTGAGTCGAGGCAGAGTGGTCCGTCGGCGTCTCAATGGACACAAATCGGTAAAATTTGGGAATCATCGGCGGACACAGTAATCATATTAGGCTTGTTCCCTCGTACGTGGGTGCCCTGGCCGGCCTTAGTGACAACACGACACTCGGACTGAAGGCCGTGTCGTGCTTGCGCACACCCGATCGCTCTTCGGCTCAATGGAACGGTGTCCATCTGCTCTAGATCAATACACTCTTGTGTGGCAGATCACGGTTACAGAGGTTCTATCGTGGCGACAGTAATTATCTTCGGCTTCGCATCAGATTCGGCGGCTGACGGGCTTGGTCTTAGCCTTGGTGTCGGCGGACTCGTTTGCCTCGAGACCAGGTTTGTCGATCTCGCATGGTGCATGTTAGCGTAAACCGGATGATTAGGTAACAAAGAACACTAGAACTCTTTTAGAAAACGACTTGGATCCTCAGTCTGGGATGTTGTGGAAGGAGAAGGACCACTCGCGAAGCACGGAACAAAGGGCGAGACAGCTACTCACAAAGGCCCTTCCGAGCTGGCGCACCATGTGCTCAGGCACGACCATGCGATCGGCGATCAAGAGTCGATATGGTCCCCCCAGTTTTATCCATTGGTAGAAATGGTAGAAGGCTCATCAGCGATCGTGGCTGAGGCCGGACAGCGTGGATGGGAACAATCGGCGTAAAGTTTGGAGGTGTCGGGCCTGTAGCATTCACCTCACCACATACTCCAAATTTACTCGTAATGAGAGCTGACAGACATTTATTATCACAACTAACGTTCTTTCTCATTCCTCCTGGCATGAAACCCCCTCAACACTCATCTGGACCCAGCTCCTTATGGTGTGACAGTCGGCAAGGTGTCTTGGCCTTCCCGCCCAGCAACGTTGGCGTTGGCGGTGGCAAAGTAGAGGCTCATTCGTCAGTAGTCTAGCGTAGGATCGGCAAACGAGAAGGCCTTTTGGTCGGGGTAGAGTCGACATCGATGGAATCGGGGGCTTGTGTTGGATCCAAACCGGGAGAGATCTTGTGGTAGGCTAGGGACCCGCGGGAGGCGCCGAGGAGACAGGAAACATGGTTCGCTTATCTGGAATCTGGGTCCTGGGTAGACCCGCGGCGTCGGAGAGTGTGTCTTCAAGCAACTGTTCGAGTCCTGGGTCAAGTCGGCTCGGGGGACCACTCAGCTCAGGCCACTCGGGATCCAATTGCTCGTCATCAGCCCGGGAGAAGAATAGCATAAAGCTATGGCCGGACGTCTCAATGGATCAATCGCCCGGAGTGTACGCCAGAGGTTCGCAATCAGGAAAGATGCCGAATCCACATGGGTCGTATGTTCGAACAGAGTCCTCCTCTTCGCGGCGGGAGCGCAATCGAACGACGGCAACCAAGGCATAGCGGACCTGGCGCGTGTGGAGCGAGCGTCCCTTATCACCATCCTGGCCTTCGGATCGCACGATCTGGAAGAGGTAGAATTGCCGAAGGGCCTGGAAGTCAAGACGCGTGACACCTGTTGTATACTGGACGCGGATGATGTGAGGGGTGCTGGTCGTATACACGGCGTTGTTGATTCGAAAGCCGGCCACTCTGTCGACGGCTTGCTGGAGAGTTGAGTCTGGGAGGGCTCGGAGATCGAGGTGGATGATGCTTGTATCGGGCGACATCTCTTGGGGGGGCGTGGCGTCGGGCTCTTGCGACAGGGAGAGTTTGGTCTGGAAGAGGCGGAATGGCGTCTGGCTCCAAAAGGTCGTGTTCATCAAGTCGCTCGAGCAAATGGCGAGAAACCTTTCCTTGGAGAACGAGACTTGGTCGAGAAACTGAGCCTTGTCCTTGCTCGCTTCCTCATCCTTCAAGCCCAAGTCGCCGAATACGCGCCAGGCAAAGTGAAGGATGGGGTTACGGGACTCGGCCTCCTTGAACCAATCCTGGTGGGCGAGGCCATCCTTGCCGGTCATGTAAAGGCTGTAAATGTGCTGAATGACCACCAAGAGGCAGTCCATACCCGTGGTGATGGGGCAAATGTCGGCGCAAGGAGTCGTGGGGGGCCGCATCGCAAGAATCCACGAAACCGCGGCTGCATCTTCGGTGATGCTGTAATGAGTCCGAATGTCATCAGTCGCCTTGATGTCGGGACGGCTTTGAAGGTCGGGAGGTAAGATATCCATGGTTGTGATGAAAATCCAAATCCGTAGATGTCGTGTGTGTAAGGGAAGCTGTGTTGGGTAGAGATGAGGCTCGTTGGCATGGAAGCTGGCGGGCAGTGACAGTGCAGAAAAAGCTCGCGACAGCCGTTTGCTGGGCACGGTTCAGCATGCAACGCGATTGCACGACTAAAATTGCTGGGCTAATGCTGAAAGGAATTGTTTGTTGCTGCCTTGGAATTTCTTCGACCTTTATTCACCACCCCAAACGCTGCTTCGCCGTTGTTCACACAACCACAAGCATCACAAACAGACAAAAGGCATTTTGCCCGCACCAGCACCCTTTTTTGTTTACATCCTGTCTTGGCTCATCAAAAACACCATGGTCAGCGACAAACAACCTTTGCGAGCCGGAGGTCGCGGCGGTGGCGACGTTCGCCTCGATCCCTTGACACCGCGCTCCCACCGCACCCCAGCCCAGGTTCTTGACCAGAGAATGCCTTGCTCAAGCTGTGGTTCCAAGTCTCATAAGCTTGACCGCTGCATCCGGGCTCCATTTGGCAGCATCCGTGGGTGTCCCTTGTGTCAACAAATCACACATCCCATGGAGATGTGCCCGACCTTTTCCACCATCAGACCCGAGATTATCGTGGACGTACTCGTTTGGAAGCGTGGTAATATGCCGCCTTGGACCACACGGGTCCCTTGGTTCCAGTACTTGAGCGACTGGACCAGATCCGAGCAGTTCCGTCAGAGCGATCGAAGCACCATCATGGCCACCCCTCTCCCGTGGTCTCAGGACTTCGCGCGTCAAATGGCCCAGAGTCCTGGCATCGCCGATGTTCAACAGGCAGCTACACGATACGATACCTCTGCCCTTCCATCCGACGCTTCAACTCGCAACATCGAGGTTGCTTTCAAGAAATATTCAATCCCCTGCAATTACCTCTGGTCCAACCACCCTGAAGAGTCGGAATCGCCTCAAGCAACCGCCAATGCCCAAACCGGGCCTACCCCGCCTGACGTGGCCAATGGTAGAATTAATTGAAGGAACAAGGGCTCTGGCTGACTTGGGTTGGACAGTCACGACGGTCCAACGTTGGCTCTGGTCAAGACAGTAGGAAGTTGGTTTTGGAGTGTGAGACATGAGATTGCGATGATGTCGCATCCAATGGATGCAAGACTACCTTGAGCACAGTAACACCAGTGAGAGACTGGTAATCATAGGTAGCCAGTCACTTGTCAGGGTCAATTCACCCATACCGATGCTTTCATTGGGAACTATCAAGCCATTCTGCCCGGCCAAAACACCCCTGAAGCCTCATTTCCAGACACGACAATGACAATCTGCGGCACCATCAAAGCCCGTATTTGTCTTTTTTTGCCTGAACATCTTCTTTGAGCTTGCTGATGTCTTGCTGGAGCTTCTCGTTGTCCTTCTCCAAATTCAGCAGCTCCTGGCATGCATTATTATCCACGTCCCAGAGGTCCTGCTTCTTCCGTTCAATTAACGCAGCGGTCTGTGCACTCAATTCCTCCATGTCTTTGATCATACTTTGAAGGGTCGGGAGGATGGCTTCAGCATTCTCCTTGTCTTGTCGCTGCTTGTTTTGGTCGGAAGATGACATTGTTAATTGTTAGAGGAATCAATCAAGGAATCTGATTAGCGCTTGATGTATGATTTCACGTTTTGAAAGAAAACTAGCAAAAATCACGAGATATTTAAATGTGTTGATGCGTAGTGGGCGAGTGTCTGCACTCGACAATGAATCGATGTCCAAGTTTGCTAGGCAATGAAATCGCTAACTACCTAGCAGTGACAGGAGAATTTCGCGGTGGGTGAACAAGCTTTAGGACAAGGCGTCCGTGAGCACTCTGCACCCGCAAGAACAAACTTGGTCTTTGTTCACAGCGAGTGCGGATAATCCTTCCCCCAGCATCCTCTTCACCGTCGACACTTTCCGTTCCCGTTCCACTGCTCTGAGGTCATCACCAGCCATGAATAACGACAAAAGACTTTCCGAGTTGGTCGCTCTCCAGTCTAAGGTAGGCCGTCTCGAATCCGAAACACTAAGCTTGCGACATCGCCTTTTGGGCCTTCTCGTAGTAGGTATCTGAACAAATTGTTAGCGACACAGGATCATCATGACACAGAGATTCAGACTCACTGTAGCGAGATGCGTGCGAGGGCGCACGTTTCTTGGAGCTCTTCTTCTTGCACTTCTTCTCGACACCTCCGGCGCGTGCAGCACGCTCGCTGCTTTTGGAAGCCTTCTTCTTGAGCCGCTTGACCTCAGCACATAGGGCGGCGACCTGGAAGTGGTGGTTGGCTCTGAGGTCGGCATTCTCACGCCGAAGACTGTCATTTTCAGACCGTAGGTTTGACATTATGAAGCAGAGGTGGCTAACCTTGACTTCTAGCTCGTCAAGGTTGCTTGCCACGGCGGCCATTTGTTCGCGGTTCATGGCTTCGTTCTGGAGGAGAGGCAAGGGCCAATGTTGAAAACGTGGAAGAATTCTGTGACAAGCAAAGGTCAGTCCATGTGGATAGGCATACAGGCCTTGGAGTATCAAACAAAGAAGCTTGGCTGTGGATAGCGCACTTACAGGAGCTCTTGGGTGAATGCGCTTGAGGGTGCGTGGGTGCGTTGCTTTGTGTGAAGGAGGTCGAAGGGATCGAAGGAGCGGCGCTGTTGGAAACAGACAATCCCGGCAGTACTTTTTGACCGCTTTTAACTTGCGTCAATGATGTCAATGCCTTTTCTGGTTTGAATAATTTTGTGGGCGATGAGGCGGCTGGCTGGCACTGTTGGATTTCCGACATGGCCATTTCGCGGCGCAATAGCGCTGTTTGCACCTTTTTCAAACTTGTAGACTAATTGCAGGGGCATATCAGTTGAAGAGACGTCATTAATTAATTAGTGATTGCAATTCAAGATTGTTGGTGCCGAATTCATCGAGTATGATGGAGGTAGTCACATAGGTTCATCATGCCACTTGACTCTGCACCACGGTTTACGTTACTTGACATAAAGAATGCAATCAGCATTTGAGGTTTCGCTTGTTCAAATATGGTGCCCAAAACGAGCGTGCATCAGAATGTTGTTATTGTTTGGCCTGTTGTGACACTGTCTGCCGGCTGGCAGACTGCGAAAGCAGATCGAGCACGCATGATCGCTGCCTGTGAAGATTTCTTTGTATTCGCCCACCCATGGCAGATACTCAGTGAAAGCCGTCCCCAAACATATCAATATTCGCCCCAATCCCACAGTCTGTCGACATATCCACCGAACCGACGATGGCCGCCGAACGAGTTCACAGACTTCTACGAGAGGTCCGTGCCGATTCTGATGATCTCCACATCACAATCCGAGCCTTGGCCGACGGGATACAGCCTCTCATCGAGGAGAACCAAGCCCTTCGCCGCGACAACGAAGCCCTCCGACGCTCGAACCAGGCCTCAGCTGCTCGAGCCCGAACCCAGCGCCCCATCCGACGGAGAGGAGAACGCGGCGGTCGTGGTGGAATCAGTCGGGGTGGAGGACGCGGTCGTGGTGGAATGCGTGCCTTGGCCGAAATTGCTAGCCGTGCAATAGAGCCAAGACAGACGGAGCCGGCTCCGGTCATCCAGAAAGAGCCTGAGGTACCCCGTTGCTTCAGCTGCGACTCGACATCCCATATGTTGAATGAGTGCATTCTAGCACCTCGGGGTACGATCCAAGGTTGTCCGCTTTGCGGTGCGTACCATCCCATGGAAACGTGTAGAGAGTTTCCCGTCGCCAAGATCGAACAGCTGTTTGCTGCACTCGTAGCTAGTCGGTCTTGCATGCCCGCCTGGCAAACAGTTACCCCATGGTACCGCCACTTGAAGCAATGGATGGGCAGTGAGCAGGCACGAGAAATGTCCCGTGAGGAGATTCTGAATATTGGTATGCCTTGGAGCGAGGAGTTTGCGCGGGAGATGGCCAGCAGCAAGAGCATCGACACGCTGCAGAAGCAAGTCGAGGAGAGTGTGTGGCCTGAGCTGCCAAATGACCCTGCGACCTTGAATCTCGAGGTCGTTTGCAAGACCTACGGGCTCTCGATTGATGAGCTCTGGGCAATCCACTCTGCTCCGCCCGCGCCTCCCACACCTCCTTTCAAAAGAGAAGATAGCGGATCGCTCGCAGCTGGCTTTCGGGGTGTTGGGATCTCTAACGACATGGAGGATGATTAATAGGTGATGAGCCCGAGTCAGTGTATTTTTGTGTTGCAAGGGACGGGACTGAATTTAGTTTTCGTGGTAACTGTAATAATATGGAATGATTGAGTCTCAAAATATCTGTCCAAACTGTGATTTGTCTGTCGATGTGGATGTGGCAAAAGTTAATGGTGCTGGTACGCTGTGCTTCCGATGTATTTCATCTCTCATCTTCACCACTGCAATGACATTCCAATTGTACCTTCAAATTTTACACCCAGGTTGTATGTATCATTTTTCCTCCTCATTCAGCCACTATTTTCTTTTTTGGAAGCACTGTATTTGATATCGTTGTTATAGTGCTATGTTCACTTTTTTGGACGTCCCATCAGCGAGTGTTTATGTCTTCTTGCCCAGATAAAGTATTATGTTCAAAGTTGAAGTGTTGCTAATGAAAGTTGGTATTAAGCCGAGATATTATATCTAGGCTATTAAATTCTAACCTTACTCCCACCCCTAAACCTTTAACCCTT
>JAAGWO010001141.1:0-29394 GCA_013266205.1 Fusarium decemcellulare | reverse complement strand
ACCCTAGTGCTCCCGAGTCAGAATTTGCAAGCCCTTCTGGAACCGCGGGCATATCCCTTTTCGAGAACTATAGTAGTACCGAAAAAGGCCGCGAGGAATGGGAAATGAAGGGCCCTTGGCCACGGAAGCCTAATTTGCTCCCCCCTAATCTCTCCCACAATGTCGGGATCGTACGCCCTCATGATCGGTGGTTCGTTCTTGTTGCGATACTTGGGATTATTCTGCAAGGGGGTGTTTTGGCTTTTGCTGCCTGCGCGACATACTACTTCCGGTGGGAGAAGAATGAAAAGCAATCGCCGACTTATGCCTGCCCAATGGCCATAACTGGAACCCTTCTTGTGTGTGGCGGTGTATTCCTCTGCGCCGCTATCGTGGGAGAGAGCACTGATGAGGTTCACTACCATCGGAGGAAATGCAGCGAGCAGAACTCATATTTATGCTGGATACAGCCGCGCCAAACTCTCGGAGACCAGACCTATGACTCATTCTGTTACATTGATCGACACAAGTTGGGCCAGTATACGGTGTCATGGCGGAGGAAGAAGGAAGATAATCCCTCTGAGCTCGTTGTCTGGGCAGTAGTTGGAATCACCGTCTCTGGCTTTGTCTTACAGTTTGTCGATCTGCGTGGAATTCATTCAGCAGTTTCTATGGCCCAATTGGGAGTAGCTCTTTTCATGACCATGGCAAGGGCTGCTCTCCGTGCCCAGCGGCGAGATGTCGAGGACAACGAGATTCACCGGGACCCCTGGCAACACAATATTGTGGCTCATCATGAGCTGGATTGGCTCGCATTTCGTCTTGCCGATGACCATATTAAGAGAGAGTTTGAGTTTAATCCAATGGTGCGGTTGGGGGGTCCTTCCTGGAGGTTCTGTGGCATGGCAGAGCAGGGCGAGCGACTCATCACATATCAACCCGACCCCAAGTCCAGGGGACCACCGATGCAATCGACTCTGGACGCTGTTGATAGACTAGTAGCTTATCGGAGTCGGCTTGCCAGCCTTACCACCCCGCCGTCTGGCCAAAGCGGCATATACCAGGCTTGTCGGAATTTTGAGCCTGACAAAGTCCTAGTCCGAGCCACGGCAAGCAAGCTCGCGTTGGCCATCGAGTCAGCTGCCACTAAGGTATTCACAACGTCACCATCGTTGAAAAAAGGGTGGAGCCAGGTCAAACATATGTCTATAGCTACTGAGTGCGGCATAGCATATAGCTTTGGTGAACGGTGGTATCAGATGCATTCGTGTAATGTTGAAAGAAGAAGGCATATGCTTGTACACCTCACCCGAAAATCCTTTGAACTCGGGAGCGACGGAAATCATTGGAGCCTTGTTAATCAACACGACGTGGAAGCAATCCTGGGTCTTTGGGTATGGTCTCTGCAGTCCGACCCTGGGACAATCCGGTCGCCACTCGAAATAGAAGGAAGAAGAATCGTGTGCTGGAATAACGATCCCGAAGGCATGGGCTGGAATAGTTGGGCTGGAGGGAGATTGAAGATGCCACGCGAGAATCGAATCACGAGCCCAGACCACTACTGGAATCCTCACACAATATGGTTTTTGGAATCAAACGGCCATGACCTCGAAAAATTCACATCATCACCGCAGTCCAATGTGTCCCGAAGTCGACTGCTCGGTTGGTATTTTGGAGACATGCCTTCTGTTTCTAAGCATTCCTATAATTGCTCTATCTGGACATTGCCCGCGACTTCAAATCTTCTGCCACTTTGTGCCCAAGAAATGTTTGGGGTCCTTGTTAAGAGCCTCTTAGAAGCAACGAAGGACATCGGTCAAGTCGATATACAAGAGGACTCGGATGGCCGATACTTAAAAAGTCGGCTGATGTCAGATCTGGTTGATATCATGACGGAAAATGAGCTAGCTTCGCGAGATGATGCTATTTCTTGTCTTCTGCCTCTGGTAGTATTCGAGGAGCTCAGTGCAAATCGCACACCACTTTGGTATTCTGCCAGAAACGGGCACGAGGGCATGACAGCTGAATTGCTTGCTACATCGCAGTTTGACAAGGATCTCAAAGATGCAGAAGGGCAAGGTCCCTTGTGGCAAGCAGCAACGAATGGACACCACACCGTCGTTGGGCTTTTACTAGATCACGGTGCGGATCCCAATGCCTCTGACAACGCTGGGATGACACCACTTGCCAAGGCTGCAGCCAATGGACACGAGACAGTGATCCAACTACTTCTGGAGGGAGGAGTGGCGGATCTAGATTTTAAGGATAGAGCGGGTAGAACCGCCCTGTCATATGCGGCAGCTTGTGGGTTCGAATTAGTCGTGGAGCTCTTGCTTGAGGAGGGGGCTGATGCCAAGGCCGTGGATGATTCTGGGTCGACCCCCCTTTCAAGAGCAGTAAACAACGGACATGAGGGTGTTGTGAGACTGATCCGGACGAAAGACTATCCCGATGACACGAGACTTCAAGGTGATGGTCAGATAAATGACGAAAGGTAACCCGTCTGGTTTTCCTTTAGCTTCCCAACAACTAATGATGTCCAGGAAAAACCGGATCGCGAATGCCTACGTAGAATACCATTATTCGTTCTTGAGGAAACACATTTTCCCTCTCGGAAGGCATGGCACAAAGACAGTTCAACCGTGGAGACGAGGGATTCGAGTTGCTCTTCTTTCAACCGGCATCGACTTGAAGCACCCAAAGTTGGAAGAGGGAATAAGAAAGTCTATTCAATGGAAAGATATGGTAAACAACGGAGATGCTACAGACCTGGATGGCTACGGCACGACGATTGCACAGTTGACGCATGAATATGGTCCCAAAGCAGAGATATATGTTGCTAGAGTTGTAAGAGATCAGCTCCAGAATCAACAGACTGCTCAGGCAACTTGCAAGGTTCGTGTTCCCGTCTCAACTCGATTTGTCAACGTTCTCTGGCTTTTTGGCTGATATAAGCTGCTGTAGGCTATAAACTGGGCAATGATGGCGTGCGATGCTGACATTATCGTTATATCTGTGACCTTTCCGTCGACAGATAGTGCGGTGAAGGCCGTCATCGACATAGCTTATAGGAAAGGAAAGGTCATAATCGCTGCAGCGGCGCCCATTGGCTTCAATAGCCGGAGAAGATTCCCAGCCAATAACCCACGCGTCATCGGTATTCATGCCGTTGATGGACGGGGAAAAGACTGCGGGCTCAGCCCCATGCCGGTCAGAGGCGACTATAACTTTTCGGCCCTAGGTGTAGCCGTAAGGCCACTCGGTCCGGAGGAGTACAGCCATGAAAACCGCTATGTTTCAGGTGCCGGTTTTGCGGCTGCTGTCGCTGCAGGGGCGACAGCTTCCATTCTCGAGTTTGCCAGATTCAACTTGAAATTGGATGATCCTGAGG
The DNA here is from genome assembly GCA_013266205.1 of Fusarium decemcellulare. Classification (NCBI taxonomy): domain Eukaryota; kingdom Fungi; phylum Ascomycota; class Sordariomycetes; order Hypocreales; family Nectriaceae; genus Fusarium; species Fusarium decemcellulare. The sequence goes on along the minus strand of JAAGWO010001141.1, from coordinate 26,024 downwards.
ATCAGAAATGGCTGTGTTCAACGGAGGGCGTGCGAGAGATGCTTCGGTTGGTTTCGACAAATATCGATGGGTACAACTGCATTGCGCCGTGGACTCTGTTCGGTGACACGAGTGATCCCAAAGACATTTGCGATATCATCATGATGGTGGTAAGGAAGAGGAGGAGGGGTGTGGGACAAAGGCCTCGTGTGTCATAGACTCTCTTTAGCTATCGGGGTAGTGTATTAGAAATTGTTTGAGAACGCATAAAACGCCACGCTACGCTGTCGATTTACTTCATAGAGAAAAACCTAGCCCTGACCAGTGCTTGTCATTTCGACCGTCGCCGAGGCTCTCACGTAGTCCTGCAATGCTCCGAAGACAGCTTGGTATCCAGGATCACTTGGACCTGAAAATTTGCAGATACTAGCATGAGTAGCAGTTATCCCCAGAAATATCTCCTTCCTTGCATGTCCAACGACAGCTGACTCGTAAGGAACAACCTAATAAGTTAGCAACACAAGATATTAGCAGTAGATGGATGACTTACTAGGCCTTTGAGACCCTTGATGCCGCGCATGGGAAGTGTCTCGAAAAAAGAATGAATAGTAAAATGGCCATCCTCGAGCATTTGCAGGAAGGACCGTTGCAGATTCTCAAGTACTTCGTTGTTCGGGTTAAGTCCTCGTAAGATGCTACTCGAAGGTCGTTGGAGAGCAAATTTTGTTAGGTTGCTGGCGATGAGACCCCAGCCCGCCGTGCCACTTCCGTTGTGAGGTGTCGCGAGAAAGATTATGCCCAAGACGGATGAATAGACTGGTAGGTATTGGGGCTGGTACTGCGAATTCTTGGCGATAGCCAGTGCCTGTTTCGACCGTCATTGGTAAATTCCAGCATCGTAACTCGGAATACTAACCGTCTTCACAATAATGCCGCCCAAACTGTGAGCCACAAATATTAATGGTCGAGTTGGCTACAGTCTCAAATTTCAGTATCACTCTACGCAGTAAGGATGCTCTAAAACAACTCACGTTGTCCCTCCTCTCTTGCTGTAGTCTAACCAGCAAGTTGTTTCCATGTTGTGAAATATTTTGCAAATCACTCCCACCAAAGAATTCACGGATAACTTTGGTATCGTATCCCCAGGTCATGATTCTGCAAGACACAAACTCCTCATGTTGGCACAGCAGGTCATACGGCCAGTAGACTGAAGGACCTGCTGCTCGTTGTTTACGTCTTTGAAGAAGAAGTCTTTCTCGCCATGTGAGTGAAACCTCCTCTGGCTCGCTCTTAAAGGTCCAAGTCTTTTCTGGATGACCTTGTAGACCATGGACAAACACAATACTAGATAATGTCCATTAACAATTCTGCTCGTGTGGTAGTATATTACGAAGGCGGCTTACTCGGCTCTTGCGTCTGGGGGGCTGTGGAGGGTGGTGAATCCTATGTCCTGAATGGGTGGCCTAGGCTTGATGTTGGTAGACGCTTTTTCAGCTCCTGAAAACCCAAAGTCGAACTCTGAGGTCAGAACGACTCCGTTAGATATCTCGATGCTTGAGGTGGATTCTCTGCTCTTCTCTGGGACCCGTTGATCGTTGTCGGCTTCAACATTCTGTTCGGTGTCGTCAGCTGAACTTGACGGCTCATCCTGCCTGTTCGTTTCTGCCGGATCCAAAAGATTGGGCCTCCCACGTAGTAGTGTTGGCTGAAGACCCGACTTTTTCGCTTTCTCGTCCAGTAAAAGCTGCACAGCCGCGAAATGCCCGTTGTTGTCTGCTGCGTCCAGAGCAGTTCCAAATTTTGCAGAAACAGTGTTGATGTAAATTTTTGCTCCGCGATTAATGAGGCTTTGGAGAACATTGACATTCCCTGTGAATGCTGCCATGTGTAATGCCGTACAACCCTCTTCAGTGAGTTGCCCGATGTCGGCACCACCATCCAATAGAGCATTCACAACCCCCGCCGAGCCAAACCATGACCCGGCATGGAGTGCGTACTCGTACGGTCCAGCTTTCTCATTAGGGTTCGCTCCCTGCTTGAGCAGATACTTGACCACAGTGGCTTGGCCTCTTGATGCCGCCGCATGCAAAGCGGTACCCCGGACTGGGCTTTTTTGGTCGCGGTTGGCACCTTGCTGTATGAGTGACTTGACTACCTCGAGATGTCCACCTGATGCAGCACCCTGCAGCGGCGAGACGCCAGAAGGAGCCCTTGCGTTGATTCCGGCACCTTTTTTGAGGAGGAGGTTAACCATTGTTAGATAGCCGTGTCCTGCAGCTTCATGAAGCGCGCTCCCCGAGATGCTTGGCTGGGCGTTGATATCAGCTCCTGCGTCGAGGAACTCGATTACCTCTTTTAGATTGTTGGTTCTTGCAGCATGAACCAAAGATCTTGCCAGTCTATCGCGTCCTATAGACGTCTCATTCTCTCCTGCTGGAATGATAAGCCGAGACCCAAAAACAGTCTGTCGCCTCTCGTACAGTCCTGCCGAGTCACCTTGCTGAGCTCTAAGGGACCGTACAGGGTCGTAAAAGGCCTTTTCCACGTTTATGGCGTTCTTGGCTGAGCACTCTACAAAGAACTCAATGCCAAGACTCAATGCAAGGTCAAACCCTTCGGTGGTAGATACTTCTCGCTCTGTCACTCTATCGGACTTGTTGCCGATGAGACATATAGGAGTTGGGCGACCATCCCGAACTTGTTGAATTAATTCATGGAGACGCTTGATTCGATTAAACGTTGACCGAGAGCTGATGGAATAGACGAGGACGATGGCCTCACTCATGGCAATCCACTGCTTCTGGAGTGCCACGTATTCCTCCTGACCAGCGGTGTCGAGAATGTCCAGCATACAGTTAACCCCATCAACAGGGACTGACTTTCTGTAAGTATCCTCTATTGTAGGGTCGTATGTCTCCACAAAGTGTTGCAAACAGAGCTTTGACTCTTAGCTTGAAGTACTACCTCATGTACTCCCTTTTGGAAGGTATACCTGAATAACCAGAGCAGTTTTCCCTACGCCCCCATCGCCTAGAACTACTATGGTATACGACACCATTGGGTCAGGGCCTCGGCGTCGGCCCAGAGGCCATTTGAGACCCGTCATACTGGAGGCGGTGAGAAAGGGTAGGTGGCAGGCAGAGGGTGCGGCGCTCGCACGCACGCGCGTGCTTTTCTGGATAGATGAGTCTGGCACACAAATCTAGATCAATCGACATAACTTGGTGAGCCTCATATGGATAAAAGTTTCAAGGAAACAGACAAATGTGAGGATTAGGCGCCGAGCTGGAAACGAAGGGCGAGGCTCAGCTGAAAATGGATATGGGTCGGTTCACGTGATAGACTCCTAGTTCTATGGCTGGATCCAGCGATGACTAATTTCGCCAATGAAGCTGAGCCACTTCAACCACCTGGTCTAATACAGATTTAATGATTCGATTTTCTAGTAAGGTGGAGATAGGTTTCATGATAGCCGGAGAGAAACTGGCATTAGATAGTGTCCATGTATCTAATGCCTTACAGTTGCTGGTTCTCTTTGTCCTGGTAATATTGATATCATGATATTGTAAAGAAAGAAAAAAACTAATTGACTTTATTTCCACTAAGTAAGCACTTCAGTGAACATGGGATTCGAGACATCAGTGAGCCATGTCGTGTGCAACTAATGTAGGTATCACCCTCGTTCGTGACACTGCCCTCGCTTAGCTATCACTTACCCGGTAGTTAGGATGGGGTATCGCTCGTTAATACCAAGTTTGCCCTGTAGGAGCTCAAAAACTTTTGATCCATCGTGAATTTTATATTTCAGTCCTTTTCGGTGAGCTCGTATACTCTGTCTGAACGCGTTATACTTATTATCCCTTCCGAACGGGTTGTAATGCCCGTCCTAGCAACGGACGCTGTTGAGAGAAGCGTTGTGCAGCTTACTTGCAATACATGTACAACTTTGGCTGGCATTTTCTCTTATTTGATCGTCAATGAAACTTGATTCTATCCATCAAGTCGTGGGGACTATCTATCCATCCCATTAGACAGGGGTTGAGAACCAGGGCACTTGGACCAGAGTATTCAGAGGTGATAGGCTCTCGCACCGCAGATATGGCTTCACTACTTGGTTAAAATATAAGTCAGCATGACCATCTTGAGCCGAAAGACAAGACACAGTGCAGCGATAATCTCCAATTTTTATCAGGCGATAACGATGATGAACGCATGAATCGACATGTTCAATGCCCGGGTTGACTACCGGATTCATCACGGTGATGCAAACGGTGTTGGAAAATGAGCACGTGCGGTTTCAAGCCATTCCTTCGTCAATTGACGCATGCGGAATAGTGTTGAGCCCGGCGAAGGCCTATTTCCGATGGCTGAAGGTTCTTCCAGCATTGGGTGCCGGTGATTGGGCCTGTGCGCTGACATAAAAAAGCCAGTTCGAAGGGGGAGTTGATACAGACTCCAGATTGAGACAACAAACCCCTGGCAGCAGATGCGAAACGAAAACGTCGCTGTTGGTCAGCGACAGTCGCAGTAGCAGCCGCCTCGATTACTTTAATTGCGATTTACTTTTATGCGCCGCAATTTTTTTGCATCGATTATTCCACGGTGGGGCTGTCATTTCATGGACAGGGGGCTAATGTCACCAGAATCAACGGTGAACCGGAGGAGAAGCAATGGAACCTCTGCTCGGATTAGTAAAAAGGGGTTCACTCGAGGGGTTATCTAGATAAGTAGATGAACCACGTAGCCTTAGCAGACAGACAGAACGGATGTAAGATTCGAGAACACCGGTGCTGCCAATGGAGGCGGTTCTAGCGGTCAAATCTGATGTCCACTAAGCGAACAAGCGCTAAATCCCGCATCATCCGCCGGGGACCCAATGTTTCCAATTAAGTTAAGGCGCGAATAGGGGTATTAAAATGGGGGTTAGCTTAGCGGGCAGAGCATTGCATCGTGAAGGGACCTAGAGCCTTTAAATTTGCCCACCCTGTTTTCTCGCGCACGCAGAGCCAAGCTGACCGCCCCCTTCACCTTCACCACACTCAACTCATGTCATCAATGAGTCCCCTCGTCGCCGAGACTGCCAGATACAACGACGGCTCAGCTTCAAGTGCGAGCGAGGATGAAGACGACTCGCCCGACGGGATGCGCTCCCAGCCGGAGGCCTCCCAGCACGTCGTCGCCAGCCATCACCCCGTCTCAGGGGTAGATTTCCTGCTCCGAGGTGCGTGACCCCTGTCTTTCTGGCTCAGACTCTCAAAGAGCGCGCAACTGATGAAGCAGCTCGCAAAAAGACACGATAAAGCGAGCACTCCGTGCATCATCACGCTTTGGCGATGGCTTCCGCTACCAGCAGCTCGGGTCTTCTGGCGGTGTCGGTGTCGCTGACCTCGAGACGCAGCAGCCAGTTCCGCCCGCCGACTGGAATGGATTCGATCTCCACGCCAGCAACGGCGATGCCAGTCTCAGTTTTTTCGGCCAGATCCGAGCCACTCTGGTCGCCTCCAAACTGAATTGGCTGCTTGTTTTTGTGCCCATCGGCCTGGCTGCGCACTCGTTTGAGATTGCGCCCTTGGTGACTTTTATCACGAATGCCATCGCCATTGTGCCCCTTTCTGTCATGTTGACCGACGCCACGGAGCGGATAGCCGCCGAGGCCGGAGACACAGTCGGTGCGCTTTTGAACATTACGCTCGGCAATCTCGTCGAATTAATTATTTTGTAAGTTCACTGAGAGACATTTTTGAGTGAATTTCACTGACTGGAGCAGAGTGTAAGTCAACACCACACAGACTGAAATGACGCGAAATTGACATGAGCAGGGTTGCACTGGTCAACAACCACATCCGCATTGTCCAAGCATCCATTCTAGGCAGTGTCCTTGTGAATCTCCTCCTGATTCTGGGCTCTGCTCTCTTGGCCAGCAGCATGTCCAGCCATGACCCTCACTGCAGCATTGAAGAGTCAGAGCTCCTGGCGTGCCTGCTCTTCATCTCTGTCTTTGTCATTCTCATTCCTGTAAGCATACCCTCATTTTTCTTGGCTCAAATCCGCTAATATCCTCAGACTGCGTTTGACTATACTTTTCATCTCAAGGGAACCAAGAGTGAAGCTGCTTTGAGCATGAGCCGCGCATCTGCACTGGTCGTGCTGGTCATCTACGTCCTGTACTTTGCATATGAAATGAGGCCCAAGGCGGTCGAGGCTCTGCCTATTCCGCTGCAGAACCTTCATCCCCAGCATGGCTCTCATCGACGTGGTGCAGGTTCGATTTCTGGCCCTCGCATCATTCGCTTTGCTGATGACGATGTCCAAGGCCGCGCCAGAAGCACGACGCTCGATAGGCACCACGCCGGAGTGATCCGGGATGGCGGCGAGGAGGAGGACCGCGTGAATCATGATCTCGGCCTGCCCGATCCGCGAATGAATTCTTATCAGCAGAATTTCCGCTCAAGAGGACATTCTCGCACACGATCGCTTAGCGCTAGCCAGGGCCACCACAGCAGAGAGTCTTCAATAACTGGTGTGCCGCTGTCGAGACCACTCTCCTACGAGCGGCCTCACGAAGTAGTGTCTGTTCAGCCGCATCAGCCGTCTACTCCAGGCGGGACGCTAGCTTCTGTGACGGTCCTGGTCGTGACGTCCGCCCTCATGTCCATGAACGCCGAGTTCCTCGTCAAGGAGATAGATGACGTGACCCACCAAGGTGGCCTATCTGAAGCAATGATCGGTCTGATCATCTTACCGGTGGTTGGAAACATCGCCGAGTATGTGACTGTCGTGACAGTGGCCACCAAGAACAAGCTAGATCTAGCAATTTCTGTTGCCGTTGGGTCCGCCATCCAGATCGCTCTTTGCGTGGCTCCCTTGACCGTCCTAATAGCCTGGATGTTGCACCGCGATCTTGAGATGGCTTTCAATGTCTTTGAGACGACAACCCTCGTCGGAACCGGACTGATGATCAACCTTCTGATCCTCACCCGTACGAGCACAACTGTTAGGGCCGTCGGGCTAAAAGGAGCTCTGATGTACGCCTGCTATATCATCATCGGGTAAGTGACCTCTATCATCCAATCAAGAACTCCAACTGACAAGCACAACCAGACTCGGCGCCTATTTCGAGCCCAAATCCGCAAAATAACCTGAAATCGCAACGAATTACAGGACACCCACTTAGACAAGCATACCAGCGTCATATAGATTTCATAGTCAACAACGAGTCAAATGCCAACTGTCTAATATGTAACAACATAATTCTAGAGACTTATTCCTTGTTCCAGTGAACTGTCTGAGCACTGCAGTAGGCCTTGATACCTTCCACGCCCAGCTCGGACCCGATGCCGCTGTGCTTGTGGCCACCAAACGCCGCATCGGGCCGAAGTTCCATATGAGTGTTGATCCAGATATTGCCCACATCGAGTTTTCTCGAAAGTCGTTCCACCTGCTCTGTGTCCCGGCTCCAGATAGATGCACCGAGGCCGTAGATAGTATGGTTAACTCGCTTCAATAGGTCTTCTTCATCCGACCACTCGAGAACTGGGAATACGGGGCCTAAATCAAGTCAGTTTCTGACATTTTATTCATCGGCATGTAACGTACCGAACGGCTCTTCCACGACGATCTTGGAATCATCCGGTGGGTTCTCAATAATGATAGGATTAATGAAGTATCCGTCTTTGGCGGGGGTTGCTTTGAGGTCACCCGTGACGGGCTTCAGCTTTTCTTTCTCGAGTAGACTGATCAGAGCCTGGACTCGTTCAAACTGCATTACGTTCTGCACCGGTCCAAGAGTTGTCTTTTCTTCAAGACCGTTACCCAGGACCAAACTTTGAGCATACTTGACCATTTCAGACAGGAATTGTGAGTATATGGACTTGTGGACGTATACTCGCTTGATGGCGATGCAGACCTAGGTCATGTTAGCTTCGCCTCGACATGCCCGTGCAGTGGGAGAATTACCTGGCCCGAGTTGTACAAGGCAAGTGCTGTTACCTGGTTACCGTTAAAATGGCTATCTTAGGTATGACGCGGGTGCGAATACCTTGGCAGCAACTGTGGGAATGTCGACATCGGCGCACACAATAGCGGCGTCATTTCCACCCCTGTCGTCTTGTCAGCACTCTATTACCCAGTATACCAATGTTTACTCACAACTCAAGAGTGACCCTCTTTAATGTCTTTGCACAATCCAGCGCAACCTTAATACCAGTGGCAGTTGAGCCTGTAAAGCTAACTTTATCCACGTCGGGGTGATTTGTTAGCAATGGGCCTAGGCTGTCGTGGCCACTGAGAGCTTGGACGACACCCGGCGGGAAGAAGTGGCTGGCGAGTTCGACAAGCTTGAGGCCACAGTAAGGAGTAAATGGCCTTATCTATTAGTTGTGAGGACAAAAAACAGAGGAGACAGCGGGCATACGAGGGCTTCAATATGATTGGGCTTCCGGCGACAATGGCAGGTCCCATCTTAAAGGAGGCTATCATGGCAGTTAGTACATCCAGTCGAAGTCTACCAGCAGATGAGCTTTTAACTAACTCAATACGACAGGAACTATGAAAAGTTAGCTTTGAATGCTTCAGGCTGGAGGAAAGGGACAGGGGTAACGAACAGTTCCACGGAACGATTCCAACAGACACTCCTATCGTCATTTATATCAGCAACAATTATCAATCAGTAGAGTAAGGATATGTCTTACCAACAGGAACGTAGCGTGTAATCACTCGGCGTTGTGCACTATCTTCAATAACATTCTCCGGGAATTCGAGTTTGGCAATCCCTTTGAACATATCCACGGCATTCTGAATTTCTGTGGTAGCTACAACCATCTATGCCTAGTTAGGTCTCTATTATGAATGTTATTTTTGATGTTAATCGGTACTCACCGGCTTCCCAGACTCCAACACCAGCATCTTGGCAAAGTCATTTACTTGCTCAGCGAGTGCATCCGCATATCGTAGAAGGGCTTGCTGCCGTTCCTGAACCGGAGTGTGCCCCCAAGTTGCCAGTGCTTTCCTAGCAGCAGCAACTGCTGCGTCGACCTCTTTCGGGGTACACACGGGAACTGGGGCCAGCGGCTGGAGGGTTGCTGGATTGACGCCATGCCGAGTAGTCTCGGAGCTGACACTTTTGCCGTCAATAACGTTGAAAAACTCGTTGAATGTGACCTTTGCCATATTTTCGACGCGCTTGAAGTTATCCTGGTTGTTGGTCTGAGATGGTGGGCTGTTTTCGTCAACTTATGCTTCGGGGCCTAGAGTCCCGAATGCCCGTGCCAGGGCTTTAACACAACCCCTCTCGGAATTTACAGACTATCCGTAGGCATCTTTTCCTAATTGAGAGCTAGACATGAAGCACCGAGGGATTATCGGCTTGAGAATGCGGGGGAGGCTGCGGAACTGGGGCATCCCCGGATTTTCTGACTCAAGCAACACTGAGTCGACATGGGGTAACTGGGGCATTAGAGTCAACCACCACTGACCCGATGACTTTCCAGGACCAGGGCTGTACGGGCTGCGGCGTGTTACCTAGTCCGGGACAACTCTTGGCTGGGATGAGGGGCCTCTGTATATTACCGTGGTCTATCAGCACGCGATTCGCATTATCAGTTTAAGTTTCACGATAGCGATACCACCCTCAACATGACTCAAGCGACTCTTAACAACTCTGATGTTTCTCTCCCAGAGACTAACCGCGCCGTTGTTTATGCGGAGCCTGGAACCATCAAGACTGAGGTTGTTGAGCTCCCAGTTCAGAAGCCGGGTCCTGGTGAAGTACTCGTTAGACTGTAAGCATATAATATCTTTGAACATTGCGGTCCTTTCTGACAGTTTTAGCTTATACTCTGGCGTATGTCACACCGATGTTGCGTTCTGCTTAAATGCATTTCCTAACCTACCTGCTCCTACGCCTAAGGGTATGTCACCTTACTAACTAATGATAAATATCAACCGGTTGACATCAGCTTTTAGGACAAATTGGTGGTCATGAGGGTATGCCCTGAATCATCCCATTAGAAGCCCATGAACTGACCGCATCCAGGTGTTGGAAAAATCGTCGCCCTAGGAGATAATGTCACCTCCCCAGAGCTTGGCAGCTATGTGGGCATCAAATACGCAGCCGACGCCTGTCTATCGTGCAGTACGCACAAGTCAATTTCAAAGTACAAGGGCCGAGCTAACGAATTCCCAAGGCAACTGCATCCAAGGCGGCGAGTCAACCTGCAAAAGCGCTAAGGTCTCTGGATATTACACACCTGGAACATTCCAGCAATACTGCCTAGCCACAGCCCGCTACGTCACGCCACTTCCTGAAGGTCTAGACCTTCCAAGTGTAGCGCCACTCATGTGTGGCGGAATTACTGTTTACACGGCTTTGAAGACAGTAGGGATTCGCCCTGGCGACTGGGTAGTCATCTCGGGAGCAGGCGGTGGCCTTGGACATCTAGCCATTCAATACGCGAAGAAGATGGGAGGAAGAGTCCTAGGCATTGACTCGGGCGCCAAGGAAGACTTTTGTCGGAAACTTGGTGCCGATGCCTTCTTGGACTTTGCCAAGTTCACAAAGGATAGTGATCTTGCTGCCAAGGTCAAGGAGCATACTAACGGAGGTGCCAAGATTGCTCTCATGTGCGCTGCAAGTTCCAAGTCGTACTCCCAGGCCATGTCCTGGCTAGGATTCCGAGGCACAGTTGCGTGTCTGGGCATTCCGGAGGCAGAGGGCTGCTTGATTCCCAGCATCGCCGATATGGTCACCAATGAGTACAAGATCATTGGTAAGCTGTCTCCTGGGCCTTTTCTATGGCGACACGCTAATGAAATTCAAAGCTACAAAAACTGGTAATCGTCTAGATGCCCAAGAATGTCTCGACATCGCGAAGGATGGCGGCGTGAAGACCCATTATCAACTGCGGAGGATGGATAGTCTTACTAATGTGAGTAGATCACTCGTCAATGTGATTGTATATCGCTAAAAACTCTAGATCTTTGGAGAGATGGAGGCTGGCAAGATTCAGGGCAGGGTGATCCTCGATCTGCGTTGATTGATTGAAATTATATACATGTCCTATAGCGTGGTTATTGGAAGTCAAATTTACAAATTCCGAATCACGCTCTTGTTCCTTTTTTCTGTTTAGTAAACTCGTATTATGTAGTAATAAGCTCGAATTGTAGTGTAACCCCGTACAATTTAGTCGACTGTAGTCTAGGCTTCTCCTGTGCTTGCCTGATAACTTCATTGAATGCCGACTTGAGAGACTACAATCTAGGCAATTATGCTGATATAGAGCCATGATGCTATTGACATGGAAAGGTTTGTGCTCTTAGTCGTGAAAGCACGGCCCTCGAAGGGATAAAGCGCGGACCAGATGCCAGCGGCAGATATTAACCAAGTACCATGGCCAAACGGTTTTGGATAGGTTTGAACTCTATTGCCGAGGTTTCGGCTAATAATAGGCGGGGTATGATTGGCTTAATACCGAATACTATCATGCACCTATGTGAGCTGGCTGCCCTTGCTCGACTCAGAAGGGTCTGACTCGACCAGCCCACGCGACTATTCCGGTCGACGCCGCACGTGTCAGATACCCTAAAGGCTCCCTCACCAATCAGGAGAGGCGTATTTCTACAGTTCTAGATCCCGTGGGCTAGGTTCTGATTCAGATACTAGAGAAAACGCTACTCTTCTGAGTCAAGGTCTAGACCTACGGGGTAATCCCCACGGGGATCGTGAGGTTGACGTAATATCTGGGGAAGCAAATTCGTACAAGATATATATGACTGCCTATCTCTGCCTGTTTACTTAAATGACTCGAGAAAACCTTCAGTGGCATCTGAATTCGGTCCATCAACGCCACGCCCGTCATGTCATCAGCACTCCAGTTCATTGAGTCTTCTCCGACTGAGAGTTTGCTTGCTGCCTTTGCAGCAGGTATAATACTCCACGTCGGGGCCTTTCGCCATGGCGAATGGGATCTTCACACGACAAAGATCCTCCTCGCTTATCTTGCCATCAATGGCGCACTAGCAGGTGGCCTTATTCACTACGCAGATTATGCACGAGGACAGGCGTTCAAGGTCGCTTCTTCGATCGTCGGTTCTACGTTGGCTGGTACTTATACCAGTATCCTAATTTATCGAGGTCTATTCCATCGTCTACGACGGTTCCCTGGACCATTTGCAGCAAAGCTCTCGAACTTTTATGTTACTTCTCTTTCGATTAAGAAGTTTCATCTCTATGAGGAGGTCCAGGAATTACATGAGAAGTATGGAGACTATGTTCGCGTCGGTAAGTTCGACCTCCTTGGTGGCTACTGTCTCTTTAGTAGAGTTGAAGCTGATTCTCCTAGGACCATCCACTTTGTCCGTCGCCGACCCTGAAGCGTTCAACCTCATCCACTCGAATAACTCTCCCTGCGGAAAGGGACCATGGTACAACATTATGCATCCTGTCATCTCCCTGCACATGATCAGGGACCGAAAGGAGCATGCAGTCCGCAGAAAGACGTGGGATAAGGGCTTCAGTTCCAAAGGTATGCTTTGTCTCGACACCTTTGCTATCTCGACTCGATCTAATGTTCTCGTCTTTCAGCCCTCCGAGACTACGAGCCACGAGTCGCACGTTACACGGATCTCCTGATTAGTCGAATCGAAGAATCTTCCGGCAAGGTATTCGACGCATCCAAATGGTTCAACTTCTATAGCTTCGACGTCATGGGCGACTTGGCCTTTGGAAAGAGCTTCAATATGTTGAAGGAAGGAGTGGTGCATTATTACATGAAGTCGGTTCACACCAACATGTTGCTGGTTAGCGCCTTCAGCCACCTTGTCTGGATGTTCCCGCTGTTCAAGGAAACTCCCGGTCTGAACGGCGAGCACATCAAGTTCCAGAAGTGGCTCTCGGCACAGGTTGTTGAGCGACAGAAGGTGAGACAAGTGCTCCCAGGCGCGAATCACTGCTAACAAAGTCTTAGAACAAGCCGGACTTGCCTGATGTCTTCTCCTGGATCTTGGACGACTATGATGCCATTGAGCGCCCCACCAAGCAGGACACTACCAATCTCCATGGCGATGCGCATCTAATTGTTGTCGCTGGAAGGTAAGTTACCATAAGAGACTCAAGTTCAGCAATAGCTAACAAGTTCAAGCGATACCACGGCTGCCTCGCTTACCTGTCTGTTCTTCGAGCTTGCGAACAACCCTGAGACCTGCAAGCTTCTACAGCAAGAAATTGACGCATTCTACGCCGAGAACGAAGGACCGAGTCATCAAGCTCTCTCGAAGCTCAAGTATCTCCAGGCGTGCATCGACGAGTCCTTGCGATTACATCCTCCGGTTCCCTCTGGTCTGCAAAGAATGACGCCCCCTGAAGGCCTCCAAGTTGGCGACAAGTTCATTCCTGGAAACACTATCCTGCAGATGCCTACGTACACTATTAACCGAGGTAAGTTTAAACTACTTTGCGCCTCTAGCGACTAATTGGCTAACTACATTCTCAGACAAGCGGGCTTTTGAGCGACCGAACGAGTTTATCCCGGAACGGTGGACTACGCAAAAAGAGTTGACCAAGGACGCGTCCATTTTCGCGCCCTTTTCTGTCGGTAAGTTTTTCTTCTACGCCCTCTTCTAGACGGTCGCTAACCATGCGTAAGGCCGATTCTCGTGCGTCGGCAGACAGCTGGGCTTGATGGAGGTGCGCTTCGTAACTGCCGAGATCCTTCGGCGCTACGACGTCAGGCTGGCGACCAAGGACACGGCTAACCAGTTCTTGTCTGGATTGAAGGACGGCTTCACCCTGGCGGCGCCAAACCTCCAGGTTGTGTTTACGCCACGCAAGACGGGATGAATTTGGCCACATGTAGCGTAATTCTAGGGAGTCTTATGTAGGGAGTTCTCTCAGTCAGACAGCGACTCGCCACTTGAGCTGAGAACCCTGTGCATGTATCTGTGTTGAGCCACTCAGCGATAGGCGAGATGAAGTTTGCAATTCCAGGCCGACAAATCGGATCGATTCTTTTTCTTCCCTCGGTCCCATTACATCATGAAAATGGGCGCTATCCCTGCCAATCTTGACCCCTTTTTGCCCTTAGCGTCGAAGCTTGTTTGGCCCGCTTCCCCAGATCTACTTCAATCACGCTCCCCGCATTTGCCATCTTCCCTGACCCTGAAAAGATCTCTCTCCTCTTCCTGCACCCGAATTGCCGGGATCCCGCGGTTGCTGCTGCTGCATATCGTACGAGAGACCCATCGCTCGAGAGCCCACGATGCACGACCAGACGCAGGACGGCGCGGCTGACGCGCGTCGTCTCAAGAAGCGCGAGCTCGATCGCAAGGCCCAGCGCTTGGCGCGCGAGCGCACAAAGAGCCGCATCGCCCAGCTCGAGACCATGGTCGAGAACCTTCGACAGACCGACTCCAACTCGCAGATCTCGTCGTTGATGGACCAACTAGGGCAGGTCACCAAGGAGCGGGACAACCTCCTCCAAGTTCTCAACTCTCTGGGCACAACAATACGACGTCATCTGGATGACGCGTCGCCTGCTGAACAGTCTCGAAATGCTCAACTCGAAGCATCGTCGCAAATCCCAAGTGGGGTATCACTGGTACCGACCGGGGTGGAACGGGTTCGACAGGCATCACGAACATCATCAGAAGCAAGTGGGCCGACAGGTATGGAGCTTCAACCCATGGAGTCTCAACTTGTCACATTCGGTAACGACGCCTGGGACTGCTCAATCACCTGTGACGACTCCCTCCCACCAGCCATGGCTTTCGACAACTCCATGATCACCCATGGAGGGGGAGAGTTGATCCCTTTGCCTGGCCTTCTACCAGACGTCCCCCAAACCACGTCAGAGGATGTCATTATCCCAACCCCTCCCATGATCTGCCACTGCACAAGCCCAAGTTCTTGTGCTTCTAATTACCATGCCATCCCATCCGGTAATACTTGGCGAGCAGCCAACGAAGCCTTAGGAAAGTCTACCAAGCTTTCTCCAGAAGAGGCAACAGTTGAAGACTACACAGCCGAAGACACACCTGTCCGCGCCGTCCTGGAAGGATGGGATAGTGTGGAACGAGCAGGGAAAATGACGGCATCCTGGCGGAAGCTTCGAAAGATCGATGAAGTCTGCTTTCATCAATGTCCAAACACCGAACGTCTCGCCATTCTAAGAATGATGCACCTTCTGATGACCTACCACGGCGAACCAACTCTGACTCGGCGCGCTTCTTTACCACGGTGGTTCTTGATGAGGTGAGTGTATGAGCACATCTCATGATGCCCAATTCTTTACTAACAATGTATCAGACCGTCTCAAGCCCTAGCACACTCCTACGCTATCGACTATTTTGTCTGGTAGGTTCTCAACAGCGGCACACCAACGCATACACTGACCCATATTACACAGGCCCGGCGTGCGGGAACGTTTCGTCTTCTCCCAACATCAGTACTGCACAAACACATTCTGGGATCTATTCCAATCAAATCTAAAAGTCCTCTGGCCCTATGACTTTAGGGACACCTACCTTCAAAACTCTCACACCGGCAAATTCCAACTGTCACCCATGTTTGAAGAGCGAATTCGGGATATTAATGCCTGGACAATGTCGTCCGACTTCTTTACCCACTTCCCAGAGTTGTATGAGGATATCCCTCCGTATCTGGGGATTCCTGCTTCGTTGGGTGGCATGCCCGCGATACAGGCGGCACAATACCAAAGACAGGACGAGAACGCGAATGAAGTTGTGGCTCGTTGAATGAAAAGGAGAACATTGCTTATGATCATGGAGTATTTATGCCTAATGCGGTCCACACGGGACTTGTTCTCAATACCCAACGCCGTTAACGTCTGGTTGAATCAATTTATCAGCTTCACAAAAATAAAAAAGTTCATACCCATGTCAACCTCTGGTGCTCAGATGTCTCTATTCAGCCTCACTGCGGATTTGCACTGCCGCACCTAATACAGAACCAACAGCCATCGGAGGAGGCCTTGGGCGGCCGCGGCCATCGAAACAGGTCTCCCCCAATTCCAACACCAATCACGCCATGGCTTTTGCCGCCAACAAGATTACTTCAAATGTAAAAAAGCCGCCCACTTTCCCCTCTGATTAAACTTTCTCGCATTCCTCTCTCTTCTCTTCTTATGTGAAACAAGTTTTACAAAATGCCTCCAGTCTCACCGGACTCGCTCCAGACATTGGCTCGTCTCGCGAGAGAGTATCGCATCGAGTTCATCAACGATTTACCTGTGGACGAGTGGCCGCGCTCTCTACGAAAGATCCACGGCCATGTTACTGATATCGGCAGTAAACAATTCGATTCCTACGCTGTAGGCTCCCAAGCGCCATGTGACGAGCCTTGGAAATTAGAGGTCAAGTCTGTGGCCAAGAACCTCGTGGAAAGGGCTTGCCGATGCACGCAAAGAAACGAGACCAGCTGGAGAGCAGCGTGTGAGCATGTCGTTTTCTCCCGACTGTCTGCAGAAGTAGCCTGGTTCGTGGTGTACTATATCAATACTTTTGTTTAATTGAGCTGACCATATTGCCTCTAGTCGCAGATGTCGCAAGCGCATTTGGCGCTCAGAGATTGAAGCTGAGCGGCTGGACGAATCCACCACTGCGACCGCTCTCAAAAATCGGCAACAAGCCAGGGAGCCGTGTCGCTGCCCTAGAGAAGAGCGCTCCCAAGACTAGTAAGTGGTGTCGGACTTTCCTAGAGACCATCAGAAATTGACGCAATATCTCCCCAGCTTGGAGGCGAGTGGTATAAATCGCATCTTCGGCCATCGCGAAGACGAGGCTGTGCGGCTTGATGCAAACGTCTCTAAGAGGCTGAGCAAAGAGCTCCAAAAGCCCGACAAGGTCTTCGGACTACGACAGACTAGGAATATTGAGAACCTCCTGTACGACACAAGCAATACCGAACTTTCCGATGGAGGTTCAGACTCAGAGCCGCCACAGGTCCACGAGCTGGTGCCTCAGCCATTGAACCAGACCGGGGACGCACTCCTCTTCCCGTTTCTCTTGTTGGAGGCCAAATCGGGCATGACTGGTACAGATTGGTATTCTATCCAACTGCAGACGGCTTTCCCGATTCACAAGTTTCTTGAAACCCAACACCGGTTGTTGTCAGCCACCCGCACCATGTCCGATCGAGAGTTTGAGCCCGTGGTTTGGTTCCTCTCTAATAAAGGCGAAGACTGGAGACTCTCACTCGCGTTTACGCAGCGGGTACCTCCAGGAGAAACTACAGAGGAAGCATTCTACTCCGTAAGCCAACCTGCTAGACCTCGAGCTAGTTTGCATTGCTAACTATCCCTTACTAGAAAGTCGTCCAGGTCTGGGGAGGCTCCATCACCAGTCCCAATGGAGCTCTTCAGCTACTCCTCCTAATCGACTACATCTTCGACTGGGCGCGAGATTTGTATCGCGAAGACATCATTCAGCACCTACGACTCCTGGCGTCCGGCGAAAACGATGCGGCCACGGTTCTCTACGCAGATACTGATATCTTTTCCACACGGCAGCCGATAGAAACAGACTTGATAGCCGACGAAACGGAAGACGATGTTCTTAAGCCTTATCTAGACCGATTTGCCACTCGCAAGGCACCTCTTGAACTTCAATGTCGCAGCGCGAAGTACATCGAGTCGAGATTTTGCTGTGTCATCATCACAAGGGATAACTTCAAAACCTTTCAAGACTCACTCCCAAAGTCAGGGTTCAAGGATCATGACTACATGATTAACAGTGAACTGAAAAATGCTATGCTGCTGGATGGTGGAACGATCAATATTCTGGAAGAACAATGGACCGGCCACTCTCGACGTTTAGCTCTCTGCCTGTCATCTACCAACTTCTTGACCAACATATCCTTTACGACATTCCTCAACAAGGACTGGCACTTGGTTCGAGAGCTCCACATCTTTGCGATAGAAGACGATGAGCAGGTCAAAGGTCAGATAATCCCCATTGGGATGAGATACAATCACACTTCCGTACCTGTGGCGCAAGCCCCAGTGTTGGCGGCAATTCGGTACCTGCAAGACGGACCACCCTCTCGCCTTCTAATCCACGCCATCAACCGCAAGTGTGCTATGATTAAGCCACGCGATGTGGTGAGCGTGAACCCAACCAACAAATCTGAAAGACTGCCTCCCCTCGCCCTAGTGCCCGACTCAGGCCCGTTTCGTCTAGCAGTTCACGCAATATACAAATACTTCAAGAAGGGTATTTTAGAGCCGGAGGAACCCTTTCTCCGAGTCTCGAAGAAATTCGACGTCCAGGATCGTCTGGGGCTGGGTAAATCTTCTTTTCGCTCATGGGATGATGAGGAGCTTCAAGTCCCTAGCACAGGCTGCGTCTGGGTCTATGGCCTTGGCCCAAAAATTACTCTGAATGAGCCCAAGATGTGCCTCTACTTTGTCCAGCAGGACCTGATTACTCAAACGGAAGGAGAGCTGGTCGAGTTAGCCAAGTTGACCTTTGAAGCCCAAGACGTCTATCACACAATACGCAGCGACTGGGTTGCGCAAAAGTCTCGCGATTTCTGTCAAGAATTCCCTTGGAACCTAGAAGACACTTTTGGCATTTGTGTCTCTGGTTTCAAATCGTTCCCTTCTCTGGGGAATGGACCCAAATACCACGGATCATACGATAGGACTGCAATCTCTGGGCGATATATCTACGAGCGAAACCCATATCCCTGGAAAGACCCAAGGGACACCATCATACCCTCAGTCGAGCACGATTTCATCAGATACAAGGTCGTTGGTCAAGCCATACGGTTGTGGAGAATAAATGCGAAGTTACTGGCCTCCTACGGCCGTCAGTGTTGCGAGATTTGCGCATTTGTCGACAAATCTGGGGTCTGTGATGTGTGCAGAAAAGTCTTGAACGATCCCGCGAGACCTCTCTGGTTCCGGCAAGCTATCAAGGATGGCGTGGATTTTCCGGATGGTAACCCTTTCGAGGATGCCTCGAACAACATCTCGATATTAGAGACAAAAACCAGACACGACGAAAATCTTGATGTGCTCAGGTCCTATCCTAAACTGAAGGGAACATCCGGAGATATGCGCGACCTCAAACGACAATTGGTTGATTTCCGTGCTTGGAATCGCACTGGAGAACTCAGACAACGCTGGAAAAGGCGTCGAATATCTTGATAGGTTTTCGGAACTGGCGAGTGTGAGGAGAAATATTCACATCCCGCCCCGCTCTGCCCTCCAGGAACTACAGATCAATGATGAGCAGGCAAGAAGGAGTTCCGTTTTTTTTATCAAATGATCAATGTTTACATACTTTGCAGCCTGAGTAGATCTTGAGTGATGGCTTGTTCTCGGTTAATAGAAGAAACATGGAGTTACCCAGGTGTGGTCCCAAACGTTTGACGGCTAGTCCGGATTGGGAGTGTGATCGGGATCTCTTGCCTGTTGCGTAGGCCGAACCCCACGTGGAGGACGAACGGCGCCGCCGACTCATGATACCCTTTGCGGGGTAAAAACTCGACCTTATCTCGCCGCCAGCGACGATAACCGATCCGCATCAACGGGAGTGACATTTTATCTCGGGTTCACTATCTTAGTTGGGTCCGATTGACACGACAGAGGGCGCGTCTTCGGCAAGCCCGGGGAACAAGTTGGGCACCTTCTACTGTCCTTCTAGACGTCCCGAGCGGCTCAGCGCGGCTTCGGCAGATGGGAGACGCGCTAAGTTCCTTCTTTGGATACTGGTCTACGGTAGTGGTTGTATGTATCGACTGGGTGATTATGTGTGTCGCGATCTGGATCAGGATTGCAACCGAAATGGAAAGCTATGTGATAGAAAAGGAGCAACTGGTCCCGAGGCCTTCAAGTATATAAGCATCGATGAGAACGGCACCATAGATCAGATTCATCAAGCTCAATTCAATCCAATACAACACCTTCAGCATCCTTGCCTTTCTACTTCTACTCTTACACAGCTACACTTGTGTCTTGCACAGCAACAATGGCCGCCGTCAACGCCGACACTCTCGACATGTCCCTGTTCTTCGGAACTGAGGCCCAGAAGAAGGAGTTTTGCGACTCTCTCCTCGCCCTTCTCAAGAAGCGAGGATGCGTCAAGCTGCAGAACCACGGCATCCCTGCCGAGGACATCCACGGTCTCTTTGACATGGTAACATCTTTTACTCACACTGGCACGGAATTCCCCTAACTCTCTCCTTTGCTGTAGACCAAGAAGTTCTTCAACCTCTCCCACGAAACAAAGATGATTGCCAAGCACCCTCCCCAGGCCAACCCCAACCGAGGCTACAGTTACGTTGGCCAAGAGAACGTCGCCAACATCAGCGGTTACGAGAAAGGTGTTGGTCCCGGCACCACCCGCGATATCAAGGAGACGCTCGACATGGGCTCTGCCACCGATGATCTCGTCGACAACCTTTGGGTTCCTGAGGAAAGCCTGCCTGGCTTCCGCAAGTTCATGGAAAACTTTTACGAGAAGGCCTTCAAGACCGAGCTTCAGATCCTTTCCGCCCTTGCCATCGCTCTCGGTGTGTCAGAGGATCACCTCAAGTCTCTCCACAACCGCGCCGAGAACGAGTTCCGCCTGCTCCACTACCCTGCCATCCCTGCCTCTGAGCTTGCAGACGGTACCGCCACCCGTATCGCCGAACACACCGACTTTGGCACCATCACAATGCTCTTCCAAGACTCGACGGGCGGTCTTCAGGTCGAGGACCAGACCAACCTTGGGACCTTCAACAACGTCGAGTCATCAGGGCCCACTGACATCATCCTCAACATTGGCGACTCCCTCCAGCGATTGACCTACGACACCTTCAAGGCTGCCTGCCACCGCGTCACATATCCCCCTACCATCAAGGCCGGCGATGAGCGTGTCATTCCCGAGCGCTACTCCATCGCCTACTTTGCCAAGCCCAACCGTAGCGCCTCTCTGCTACCGCTCAAGGAGTTCATCCCCGAGGGAACAACTTGCAAGTATGAGGATGTCACAGCTTGGGAGTGGAACAACCGCAGAATTGAGAAGCTCTTTAGTGCCACCGCTTAGAGGAAGGGCGGGAAAATGTGACGAGGGAAGAAAAGCGCACTCCCAGTAACGGGCCGCAGGGATTTGCAAGCGGATTAGATTGCCATAATGATGTAGGAATATTGGATTAGCGGAAATTGATTTACTATTTTACCTTGAACTCTTTAAGTATTATCCGTGCATTTCCTCGTAATATGTCGTAGTGAGTAGAATTCTCCGGAGTGCACGGCGTCTGCATTACTCTCATCATGTGCCAAGGTGGTTTAAGGTAGCACTGGTGATAAATTCGCCCAGCCCTTCATTCGCCTACTACCTACACTGTATCGTGACTTTCTTCCCTCCCGGGCAAACTATCCCAGATTTTACTGCTCTTTCATCAACCATCAACCTCCCCTTGAAATCACGCATCGAAGACGGCGAAATCCGAGATGCCTGTCTCAAACAGAAATGATTTTTATCGCCGACATCCTATTTTCAGGGCGATAACTCTGCAGAAAATGCCAGACTCTACAGATTTCACCCGGTGCCCCCGGCCGGTCAGTTGACAGGTTCTGGTGGGGAGGAAGATTGAAACGTGGAGAACTCGAAGGCCAGAATCATGATGAACTCGACTAGCTTCACCTAAATAACCAATCAGACTAACCCATTTCTCATATCTAGCTCTAATTGGCTGCTAAAACCGACGGCCCCAGCGGCATTCTTCGGCACAAGACGAACTCTTGATAAGCCAGGATTGTAATAGGAAGGAGAACCCGAGCCCCTTCCTCTTTCAAATCTGTTAACTAACGACTCTATCTCTCTTCCGCAATATGGAAGGCAATTCCATCATCGTTCTACCTTGTGCATAGTATGAGCAATTCTCGATCCAGACGGACTCATTCTTTTGGCGGTTGCAAAACTTGTCGAAAGCGTCATCTGAAATGCGACCAGTCGGTGCCGAAATGCAATCGTTGTCGCCTTGCGGGGTTGGCCTGCGAGGGCTTCACTCCCGCTTTGCGGTGGTTGATATCCACCGGGCCAGAGGTTTACGATAAGCAGCCTTCCCAACCGGCAGAAACAGGGCCACAGCAATTTTCGAGACGGCACTTGTACACAGGTTAGTTTTGTTCTACGAGTACAGGGATGAGTAATTGACAAACGTCAAGAACAAGGCCGAAAGTCCATGAGCAGCGCCTTGATCAACGGAGTCCCTTCTACCGTCACTGCAGCACTCAGCGAGATTGAAGAAGAGTCCAAAACTCTCGATATCGAAGACCATGCTCCCAGTACATTTTCCATAGGCCCATTTCAGGTCTTCAAATTCGAATCGGAGCCTTGCACCTCCATGGGAACGGCCGTTTCCGATTCCGTCTCGTTCAACGGCATGGACATCGACGACCTGAGCGAAGACAGGTCACAAGGATACTCTGA
This sequence comes from Fusarium decemcellulare, assembly GCA_013266205.1. Lineage (NCBI taxonomy): Eukaryota > Fungi > Ascomycota > Sordariomycetes > Hypocreales > Nectriaceae > Fusarium > Fusarium decemcellulare. Next base: position 3,611 of record JAAGWO010001141.1, on the reverse strand, counting down.
GCCCGCTGGGTTTGATCTCACAAAATCTACCTTCTCGAGCGACTTTGCGACAAGTTCCTTGGACTTTCTCCAGTGGGGAGATTTGTTCACCTGGGACGTGAGCATTCTGGACAATCCTCCTCTATTGTCATCATTCAACCCTTCGCAAGACAGCATCGACACGTTACCGATCAACCTCAACTGGCCGGCCGAGTCTAACGTCAACTTTTCCGAGGCACTCGATCCAATGCTATCTCTTGACACATGTGCCACAGACCTAGCCTGGCCCCAGATGGACATGATCGTAGACGCCCCGTTGCTCCTGAAACACTTCAATGACGATGTCATCAGCCAAATGGGGTCACTCCCCATCAACGAAAAGTCAGCATGGAGGACCTTGCACTACCCCTCAGCCGTTATGACGATGAGCCAGTTGACAGTCCTAGACACGAACAAGGACCAGATCAAGCATGCCAATTTAGCAATCTTCTACGCGTTGATCGCCGTATCCGCCTTCCACCTTTCTTTAAACTCTACCACGTTCCCGGCTCTAGCACGGCCTGGCGATCACTGGAAATGTCTCTCAAATAGAACCTATGACGCCGCGAAACATCATCTTAAGCTTAGCCTCGAGAAAGAATGCCAGCCGCCAAACAAGGCCAAGTACAAGGAGCAGCTGATGGGTATCAGCTCTGTCTTAGCAACCGCGGTCAGTATACAGCTCCCTTTATCGCAAATACCCTCGCTAACTTCGTTTTTCTACAGCTCCTATCTGGGAACGAAGGCGATACACGTTGGTGCCTCACAGAAATGGAGCGCCTGATCAGCTGGCGAGGGCTAACTAAGCCCTCCATATCGCGTCGAGCACGACTATTACACAACGTCTACGCCTGGATGCGTATCGTATCGGAGAGTACTAATGTCTATCGGGACGAAAATCACGCTATCGAGGCCCCATTCGCGCGCCCAAATGCCAGTACTTCCACTGCAAAGCGGCCACAAGCGAACACCGTCCCTGTTCAGTCCATCAACCCGGACATCACGCTCGACAATTTCCTGCATCTGGAGCCTCGAAAACTTCACCCCAGCCATGGCCAGAAGGAATCGAGACGCGACATCAAAGACATTCATTTGGCGGATACTTTCCAGGACCAGGAAAACATGTACATGCAAATCTATGGTGTTCCAGAGACTTGGCTGAGCCTCGTGTCACAAATCACTCGCCTAGCAAATGTTATGGACAGACTATCCACAAGGAAAAAGTCGGATGCCGAAGTTCTAGTCTCGCTACAGCCCAGAGCTTCGTACCTCGAAAACGCCGTATGCCTATTCAGGTCTCGTCACGAAGCCGAAACAGATGCCACGTCCAGCATGAGCCCCGTCAGCTTGACCTCTGCGCCGGGCGGAACACCGCACATGCACATGGTACGAGCTCTCGGCTCAGCACTCGTCATCTTCTTCTACCGGAGGATTCGAAATGTCAATCCTCTAGTCCTGCAAGACAGCGTCAACGATGTCGTCAATTTTTTGCACGCTTTCGACGATGCGCTGGAGCAGAATAGCCTCCTCGGCCCTGGCACAGCATGGCCTGCGTTCATCGCTGGGGCGGAGGCAATGTCAGTTCGGCAACGGCAGCATATCGCGGCTTGGCTTGAAAAAGGCTTTAACAAGTCTGGCTTCGAGAGCTACAGAGTGTCGAAAGAGGTGTTGACTGAGGTTTGGCGGCGACGGGATGAGGCCGAAGGTGCTGCAGACTTTTCGACATGGATGGATGTATGTAGGGACATGCGGCGCTGGCCTCTAGTGAGTTGAAGCAGAAGGGGCACATAACGAGTAATGAGCCAGTCAACCAAATTAGATCACCTCGACACATCTCGTCATGACTCTTATATACCTATCTATCCATTTATCTCTAGCAACGTCATTCCTAGTTCCGGGCCGTCGGGATGAAGCTCAGGCATGGCTCCTGATACGTCAGGATGCTTACCCGACTGGCTATTCGGCCTAAAAATGATATCACAAATCTTATCTCTCTAGGATGTTTACCCAGCTGGTTATTTGGCCCAAAATGGATGTCTACTACCTATATGGGACACTCCCCACAAGCGAGAGGGGCCATGGGCTTACACTTGGCACCAAAACGTGCGTTAGCAGCGCCGCAATTCGCCAACCTTGGCAAAGCCGATCCTTTGGCCCCAAGAAAGCAGGAAAGGTGCCCACTGAATAAATAGCAAGGTATTCCCGAGTAAACATGTTAGAGTGGACCAGTGTCCTTTCTTGGTCTTTTACTTATTCATTTCTACAACATGGGCCAACAATATTCGCATCCCAAGCCCGGTGCCAAGCTTCGGGTCGTCGGCGCCGGCCTTCCACGCACCGGAACCGCCTCATTCAGCAGGGCTTTGGAGATCTTGCTCGACGGCCCGGTGTACCACGGTGGCACACAATCCACACTTGGTCCCGAAGCTGAGATCAAGACGTGGATCAAGGTGTTGAACCAGTGGCCGCCCAAAGACGATGCCACGAACCGCGCCAACTTGGACCTCATCAAGAGCAGAACCGACGGTTTCGTCGCAATCACAGATTCCCCAGGATGCGGTCTCGTCTCGGAGCTGGTGACCCTCTACCCCGATGCAAAAGTAATCTGCACAGTCCGGGATGTCGAGGGATGGGTGCGCAGCATGGAGGTGGTCAGCACCTCGGCGACGCAATGGTTCCTCCGCGTCGTGCTATTCCCGGTGCCTTCAATGCGACATTTTGTGGACTACATCAATGCGTTGCGTGACCAGTGGGTATTGGTGTATGGCGAGGCAGAACCTCCAACGAGCAAGACGTATAATCGACATATGGAGTGGTTGAAGGAGACTGTCCCTGAGGACCGACTTGTGTTTTTGGATGTCAAGGACGGGTGGGAGCCATTGTGTAAAGCGCTCGATCTGCCAGTTCCCAAAGACATTCCGTTCCCAAAGATCAACGACAGTAAGGCTATAGATGCCTTTGCGGCAAAGCAGATTAAAGGAGGACTAATACGATGGTTGGCGATTTTGGGTGTGGCAGGAGTCAGCGCTTGGGCGTTTCTTGGGCGAGGGGCTTAGAGAGTGTTTGGCGGCGATTGGGCCACACAAGCTCAGTCATAAATGATAAAAAAAGAGAATTGATGTCTAGACACAATAATTGAGAGAATATCCACTTCATCGGGTTGAAGAGAAGATCTTTGGACGAGGTAATGGGTTGCTGTTGGAGGCTACAAATTGGTAATTTGCTAACCTAGAGCTGGGAAAATGTGTGGATTGCGACAGGGGGCAGGGCAAGCAGACGGCCAATGATACGGATGACCCAGCCAGCGCCAACCAAAAATGGTTAGCAGCAGCCAAACGCGGTCTGGCTCTTCGGATACAAAAGGTCACCATCCTCACCACCGAGGCAGTCTGGGATTTGATCCTACAGTTGTATGACGATGGTCCTCGGCACTGTCTGGTATGCAAATGGGTTGAAACGTCTTCATAGCATCCGAACTGGTGTAATGGAAACATTTTCGCTTGCGGGTTAGGCTGTTTACCCCCAGGTTGATTACTTGCTCTAGGTACTCAGTGCACCCCCAGCCCTGTCGTCGTGTCGTGGTGAATTTCCGC